>JANHFP010003173.1:8570-19350 GCA_032468135.1 Calamaria suluensis | reverse complement strand
CAGTTTTTAATTCAGTGGAATTTCATAAAATTGATATAAATGTATTTTCACAAAGTGATGAATTGATTCTAAATTGCCCAATTTATTCAAACAACCAGTTTAAGGAGTGGGCCATGGCGAGCTCCACCGGCCAAACCAAGCCCTGCCCAAGGCCAGCCACTGCAAGGGCTGGACAATCCTGGCTACACTCTACCTGCGTGCTGGTGGCTGGCCCTTGATGTCCCGGGCAATGCCTGCCACCCTTTCTGCTGAGGGATCACCTGGGCCTCTTCAGCCTGGCAGTCTTGTGCTCTGGCCAGAAGGCAGTGGATGGAGCTGGCCGTAGGGGACCCCTTTAACTGCAGCTGCTATGGAATGCTCACCGCTCGGCCTTCCACTGTCACCTTCCACCCAACCTTGTGAAGAAAAGTGACCAAGAACAACACAAAACGCTCAGCCGAGGTGATTGATGCTTCCTCCTAGCTTGGATGACCCAGCACCTCAATTAACCAGCTAACCAAGGCAAACTGTCAGTGCTGCAGGAAGACGTAGCCCACCAACTCCCACCGTTCTGACTGGTTTCATGCCGTATGCTTTGTCCAATTGGCGAATGTGAAGCAACGCCCAAGTGTCACCATTGTGGCCAGGTGCAGTTTTAGGCTTAGTGCCAGCCTGGGGGAGGACACCCACCTCATGCAGGCAGAAGAGCTTGGTTTTGGTCACTTGAAAGGCCGATGGGGGGAGCGGCTCTGGCCAGCAGTGGTGCCTCTTCCTTCCTGAAGTGCTCAGGAAGGGAAGATACAGCAAGGAAGGGGCTGGGCTATGGACCTGAAGGGGAGATGAACCTGCATCTGGAGCATTCTTGCATTCAGCCTGAGCCAGTGGGCAACAGCAACGGCACTGGATCTAGCCAGGGCAAGAGATGCTCAGGAGACCAGGTGAGTCCCAGTGGCAGAGTCTGGACCCTTAGCTGTAGTCAAGACAGTTGCCGCAGTGGGGATCATCCTCTGCTAGCCAAGCCCAAAGAATGCATGGATAGCATGCTGAGAATCGGCCCTGGCCTGCAGGAGAGGTTGGAGGGTCAGGAGGTCAAAGGGCAGCTTCTTCCACACTTTTGAACTGAACTGACGCAGCTTGACTGCAATGCCCATTTTGCATGTTTGCAGTTTCCAGGTTCTCAATGAGCTGCCAGAACAGGACAAACAGTAGCGCCCCAATCCTGCCAAGGGACTTGCTGGGAGCTGAGCTGAGCGCATGGCAATGGCCTGGCAATCAACACGCAGTAGAGCTCCTATTTACCTCACAGTCTACTCCAGGTCTACCAAGTGACCACAGTTTTTCTTACAGCCAATCATCTCCCTCCTGGAAGCAGGTCTGGGGCTTTGCTTCCTTTCCAAGCCAGAGGAAAAGAAGAGGCCAAAGACGCTCTGAATGCAGCGAAGGAGGCCAGGCGTGCCCAACAGCTAAGGCCACCACAACCGGGGACTGGCTGGGGTGGCCAGCGGTGTACAGCCAAGTGTCCCAGAGCTGTGCCTGGACATAAGTGGGCAGGGTGGCTCGGGCCCCCTCTCTTCTCTGCAGGGCGACAGATTGCGGAGGGCCCGGCTCTGAGGCTGAGCTGCCTCTGGGACAGGCAAAGGTGCCCTTAGGAAAGAGGCAGGCTGGGGATGGAAGATTCCCCCACCCTGCCCAACGCATCCGGGTCCCAACCTGGCTCCCCGATCCCAGTATGGATTTGGAGGCAGACTGTTCACCCACTCTCCGACCCAGAGCGCTTGGGTTCCCTGAAGTGGGGAGCAATGGAAAGCTTGTCTTTGTTAGAGGCTGAATGTCCCAGAACCAGTTGGGGAAATGCTCAGTGCCCCCCCCCCTTCCAAGTGCTGTTGCTGAGGAGGGTCTGCACCAAAGCCAGAGGCGCTCCCTCTTGTGGCTAAGAGAATATAGCACAGCCATTTAGTTTCAGAGTTTATTTGCTTTCTCCCATTTTAAATTGACCTGGATCCAAAGTTCTCCATAGGACACAGAAATCACAAACATAAAATACAAGGTGCCAGGAAGGCAGAGCAGAAAAAACCCAGGTGCAATCATCACAGGCACATAAGAATAATTCCAGCGACAAAGGGAAAAAAGTTCAAAGGATTCAATTCTCTTCCTGGATTACTTGAGTAAGCCTTTCTCTTGGAGGTGCTGAAGTCCTGTCCCTGCCCTTCTGGCACAGCTCGGCTGGGAAACAGGTCTTGGGAGCAGCTACCACCTTTCAGCCTTCCAAAGAGCTGTTTGATCAGGCACTGTTGCCAGCACGCCTTCCTGGCCACCATCAGTTTTCTCCTCCTGGCTTGGAATTAGCAGCTTGTGCTGGACAAAGACAGAGCCAGACAGCACTGAAGTAATTTAAACGGGAGGCCACCAATTCCAACCCAGTTTCGGATTATCCGTTTAGCTGGTCTGGGATAAATTATAGGGGTTTTTAAGGGAATATTATAATTATTGAATTTTAAAATTTTTTAATTGATTTTAATAATATTTGGTAATTTTAAAAATTTTAAATTTTTGTAAGCCATAATTGATGAGTTTAATTCTATTTTTAATTGTATATTCACTCTTGTTTTAATGAAATGGCTGTACACTGCCCCGAGTCCGCAAGGAGAGGGGCGGTATAGAAATATAATTAATTAATTAATTAAATAAATAAATAAATAAATATCAATTTCAGCTCTCCCTCTCACATACCCTCAGTTGTTAGGGAAGGTGCAGGGCCCCCCATTTGGGATGCTTTCCCCAAGCGTGGCCTTTATCCCCCTTGCCAGAATCTACTTCGCCAAGTTGTGAAGATCAGCCAGAAGAATCTTCCACCAGATTATAAAGCTGTGTGCTGAAACAGAAGTGGCAGGCGACGGGGGCATCCGGTGCTGCTTATTGTGGTGCTGGGGGCAAGTGCCAGAGTCTGGAAAAGAGGCCCAGTGAAGAAGCCCTGTTCCTGGGTAGCCACTCAGTCTGCGGTGCTGGGGTTAGGCTTAGCAGTCCTCTGGTGGCAGGAGGGGTACATGACTCACCGTGAAGCCCCCAGCAGATGCTCCAAAATGGGGAGGGTACCACAATGACGGGTCCAAGGAGCTTCTGGGCCTCTAGTTCCGCATGGGTGCCTAGTCTCCCAGGGGCACCAGGAAGTGCTGCGCTGTGGCACTTGGGGGAGTCCTCCATCCGGGCTACAGGGCAGCCTTAGTCCCTGGGACTGCGGCCAGGCCAGGCCTCTCCCTGCCAAAGAGGAGGGAGGGCAGTGAGCTTTCCCCCAGCAGGCAATGGCGCCGGCAGAGTCCTAGTGGCCAGCTGGCATCCCCTCCTTTGGCCAGGGAAGGCGGTGCTTGAGGCATCAGGAGAGGCCTGGGCTGAGGAGCGAAGGGTTGGGCAGGGATCTGAGCGCCTTCTGCTCCGCCAAGGCAGAAGGGGAGCAGAGGCACAAAGTGGCTTTTGCCGGGAGGCCGCTTAGGCACCGGGGACCTGGGAACGCTCAGCCTGGCCCGCCCCGGTCGGCAAGGGCGTCCCGCTCCGCTCCGCCAGGCACCAGAAGCTCCGCCCGCCCACCGCGCTTCCCTTCTGGGCGGGCTGGCGCCGCCTCCACCTCCGGCTGCTTCTGCTCTGCGGGCTACACTAGGGGAGCCCCCGCCCGGCGGGGCTGGCCGGAGGGGCCCCAAGGCCAGGGAGCCGCTCGGCTAGGGGGCGCGGAGGGGCCGTCGCAGCCGGGTGCGAGCGAGCGGGGAGCCCCGCGACGGGAGAAAAGCGAACCTCAGAGCGGAGCCGGCCGGCCCCCTTTCCCTTCCGCCGCCTGGCCGCCCCCTCTCCCCTCACAGGGCCGGAGGGCGAGGAGCGCGCGTGATCCTCGCCTCCCCCCGGCGGAAGAGGCAGGCTGGCGTGCTGCCCCCCTCCGCCCCCTCGGAGGGCGCGGGACGGCCGCTCCGCCCAGCCTGGTGCGGAAAGGCGAGCCTTCTGAGGGGGAGCCGCAGCCGGAGCTCGTCGATCAGGACAAGGGAGGGAGAGGGCAGCTCGCCCCCCCCGAGAGACCCTCCTCTTCGCCGCCCTCGCTCGCCCAGCCTCGTCTCCGCCCGCCCGCCCTGCCGAGGCGCAGATGTGGCGCTGCGGCCGGGCGGCCCATCGGTGCCGGTGGGGGTGGCCGAGGCGGAGCGGCGAGGCGGCCCCCGGAGGTCTCTCCCGCGGGTGAAAGCCTGCCGGGAGCTTCAACTAGGGCAGCCCCAGCGCCGCTCCCGAGCCCCTCCGCCCCTCCGCCTGGCCAGCGGGGGCGCGCACAGAGCCGCGCCGAGACGCCTCCCTCCCTTCCGCCCGCGGCCAGCGCCAAGGTAAGGCCCCGGGGGCGCCGGCGGTCGGTCGGGGAGGGAGGTGGCGCCTTTAGAGACGGGGCGGCGGCGATGGATCGGAGGCGACGGCCAATCCTGCCTGTCCTTTGCTGGAAGCCATTACCCCTCCGGCCGCTGCCCGCCGCCCCTTCCCTGGCATGCTTGCTTTCCGCAATGGGAACCTCGGCGCCCGGGTTGAGCGCACGACGCCCCGGCCTTTCCCGGGTGTTTGGAGCCCGGGGCTCCCGGTGGGAGGGCAGGGGAGACTACCCGGGCGGCGAGAGGAGGGCTGCGGCCCCCTCCCGGGCTGGAGATGATCCTTCCAGGCCAGCCTAAGCGGGAAGGAAAAAGCGCAGGGCCGGGACTCCCTCAGCCTTCCCCAGAGTGGGAGGTGGGCTTGACCTTGCTTCCCCCTTCCCGTCAATGCCCTTCCCAGCTTCACCTGAGCAGGGGCTGCAGGGATGAAAACCCCCCCCCCCACAGGAGCCCTCACCCTTTCCGGCCTGATTCTCCTCCCCCTTTCTGGGGAACATTATCAAGACCTCCGCTTTTGAGGTGCCTCACTATCCTTTCAGCCTGGCCACCCTCCCTTTCCTTGGCAATGAACTTCCCCACTCAGCCAGGGCTCACCTCTTACCCACTGTCTGCAGTTGAATGGGCCCACCGTTGGCAGCTTGGAGGGCAGGAGACTAGGGTGGCAGGAGGGGGACCAGGGATGCCCTCAGGGGGGTCAGTCTGGCTGAGATAGAACAGGGCAACCTAGGGACCCTGAGAACTCCCCTTTCTCATCATGCTGGAGACCCTCAATGACTGAACCTGGCAGGGCTTGGTTGTCTCCCCAGCCCTTGATAGTCATCTTGCCATCAGAGGGGCCCCTTGCCTTTGAGTCTGGGGGCTCTGGGTGATTCTCAGGATCTGACTCTCAGCCACATTTCTCTAAAGCTATTTGAGGAGCTAGCCATGAGCATATTTGGGGAATTGGTCGGCACAGGATGACCCTTCTTGCCTGTTCCGAAGAGGCTGCAGGTCCCTGTATCAAGCTGTCTCTGATTTCCAGAAGGGGCTTGAGGGAGAAAAAAGCTGCCAGCCATCTCACCAGACTTCCAGGCCTGAGCAGAGCGGCTACTGCCAACTGAATGGATCCCTGCCCCACCCAGGCACTGTCCATAGCTGCTTTCTGGGGTTCTCGAATCCCACCTGTCTCGAATTCATCTTGAATCCCACCTGTGCCTTCCCCAAGTGTGGTGATTTCCCAAGCGTCTCCACCCTGGGGCTCAGCCACCTTCACCCAGCTCTGTGGGGTGAACTTGGGCCTCTGCACATCTGAGAAGATGGGGCTGTGCTGGACAGGTGGGGAGGGGCCTGCAAGGGGCCCACATCACAGCCAGGATTAGGCTTTGCCTGGGGAAGTCAGGGAGCACCTGGAGCTGAGGGGAGGAAAGCAGCAACTCCCAGGTGGGGCAGCTGGACAGAGTGAGAGGGGGCATGTTTGGAGGGACCTCCAGCCATAAGGTCCCTGCAGTGCCCCCCCTCCGCATTCCTACTAGATAGGCTTTGGCATATGATTCAACTAGTAAGTGCTGGGGGTTCATGCTGACTTTGTTTACTAGGAGTGCTGTTTTAGTCATGTTTCATGGAGGGGAAGAACTAGATGAATGTTGCTGGTATTTTATTATATACCTTTCACTCTGTTTTGCTGAAACAATAAGATAAATATCATAAATAAATAAAAAGGAATACACCCTGGTGTAAATATTTACTCCAAAGATTTAATGAGCTGTAATCCATTGAGCTCCCCTGACAGATTCAAGGGGTTGGAAAGTAGAAAAAGGCAGATCTATCTATTTACCTGAAGTTGAGGAGGACTAGTGGCTTGTGGTTTGGTTAAACTGTGTGGCTGCTTCTCTATATGGCCCTGAGCCTGGAGCCCCTCAGCAAAGAGATGAAGCGGGGAATTCGGCTGGGGACTCTGCCAGCCTGGTGGCCGGTCGGTCGGTCTGGCTGCTGAAAGCCAGGCAGGGCCACCAGCTGCTGATGCCTTCCTCACCAGAGAGGTTGCTGAAGAGGTGGTCGCCTTCAGGCTGGCGTGGTCTGTACTCTTCATGTTCTTCCAGTTGCAAAATGCAATTTGGTTTCTCAGCATTCCAGAAACAAATTAAGCAACAAAATAAATATATTAAAATCACAGATCTCACACTAATAGTAGAATGTGGGTAGTGCTCAGAACGGGGGAGACCATGCTCACAAGACCATATCATGAATTCTAAATATGTGTTCTCCTTATTCATGTGGAGGAAATGGGCTGCTTTTGGGTTGTCCCTTTCTGTATGTAGAAGGAAATTCAGCTGAGGCTCCTTGTGATTTAGAATTCCTGTAAACTAGGCTTCTAAGTTACACACAGATACACACAAAGCGCCTAGAGCCCCCACCGTGTTTAGCAAAGGGGGTGGAAGTCCCAATACATCATGTGATGATGCCGTGATGACACAACTTTGACACCCCTGATCTACAGTAAGAAAAAGAAAAAAATCAGTCCTGCTGCCATGTACCTTCTATAACTGGAAGGCAACAAAGAGAGGGTGATAGAGGAATCAAGTTAGCACATTTATCCCAGCTCTGCTTCCTTCTAGGTCAAGACTTTATCACCCTGGTAAATTCTCTTTTGGCTGTAAGTCCTATAAGTTTAGCTGTATTCATTTAGCAACTATTTAAAATTACAACAACACTGAAAAAAGTGATTTATGACTAGTCCTTGCAACATCCCCACAGTCATATGATCAAAATTTGGGTGCTTGGCATGTATTTACAAGAATTGCAGTATCGTGGGGTCTTTTGATCATTTTCTTGCTGATTTTCAGCAGGTATAAAATCAATGGGGGAAGACAGATTCATTTAATGACCACATAATTCATTTAACAACTGCAGTGGTTTGCTTACCAACTATTGAAAAAAAAAAGTAGTAAAATCGGCTACACTTCACTTAACAACCACCTAGCTTAGCAATGGAAATTCTGGTCCCAATTGTGGTTGTAAGTCAAGGACTACCTGTACAGTATATGATCAGAGAGTATCCTTGAAACTCGAACCTTGGTGGCACAATGGTTAGAATGCAGTACTGCAGGCTACTTCTGCTGGCTGACATCTGCCAGCAGTTCAGCATCTCAATTCTCACCGGCCCAAGGTTCCTTCCATCCTTCCAAGATGGATAAAATGAGGAGCCAGACCGTTGGGGGAAATATGCTGACTCTGTAAACTGCTTAGAGAGTGCTATAAAAGCACTATGAAGCGGTATATAGGTCTAAGTGCTACTGCTCTTGCTATCCAGAGAGAACACAACAATCTTGTGGAGTTCTTTACATTAATACCAATTTTATACTGAAGGATGAGGAGAGGCACTACCGCTTATTTACAGTATAAAAAACACGAACCTGAGAGCACTGCAATTCTGGGGAAGCTGCAAAAGCCTGCCTGCAGAACGACCTTCTTCAAACATCAACAGTACTTTTTACTGATTATTGCAGAAGACCACCAAAAGAGCCTCTCGCAGCAGATAGTCCTCAACCTACAACTACAATTGGGACTGGAACTTTGGTCATTAAGTGATGCAATGAAATGAGCTTTGCCCAATTTGGACAGCCCTTTTGCCACAAAGTATTAGCAAATCAATCTGGTCACTAAGCAAACCATGCGATTGTTAAGCAAAACTGGCTTCCTCCACTGGTTTACTTGTTAGAAGCCCCCTAGCAAAGGTTATAATGGTGAATACGTAACCCCAGGATGCTGCAACCACCGTAAAGTACATCCTGGTTGCCAAATGTCTACATTTTCACTATCTGACTGCAAGGATGCTGCAACGGTTGTTAAGAGCAAGAACCAACACCATTGTAACCTTGAATGGTTGTTAAATGAATGGTCAAAAATCGAGGGTTACTTTTATTTATCCCAGCTATGGCTTGAATCACAGTGACAAAAGGCTGTCAAAGCACATCAAACTAAATCAAGCTACTTCAAAGTAATGTACAAAGTAAAATTTTAAAAAAACCACAATTCTCAATGGTCTATGACAGTGATGGCTAACCTTTTTGCCGTCAAGTGCCAAAAGCAGGGGAAACGCGGCAGGGGGGTGTCGCTTACGTGCCCACACCCATAATTCTATGCACTCCACCAATTACTATCCCTGTGCTCACGTGCCCACCAATATGGCTCCGAGTGCCACCTGTGGCATGCGTGCCATAGGTTCGCCATCACGGGTCTATGATGTGATAGTACTTGTGGAAATGTGAAACAGTAGAGCAGGGGTGTCAAATTTGTTTCATTTGTTTGACTTTGGGGAACCAGATTGGGAGTGGCCAGGGGAGGCATGGCCAGCTCGATGTCATTCATGTCTGGGGAGGCCCAAGCGCTCTGCCAGCGAAAACAGGTTCCCGAGTTCCGTTTTCAGCTGCAACAGTCTCTTGCAACCCTCTACCAGCAAAAACGGAGCTTGAATCTCAAGCTCCTTTTTTCGCTGGCAGAGGCACCGCAGGCCAGTCCTTTGCTGTTTCCAGGGCAGCTCCTTGGGCCGGTTCAAAGCACACTTTGGGTATGACACCCCTGCAGTAAACTGAATAAAGAAATATTGAAGGAATTGCTTTTGGTAAAAATAAACAAATGCAAGAAAGTCTGGAGACCAGTTTTATTTAATGCAACTCTCTGGTATTCCCTGGTAGATTTCCAGGCTCATAAACCAAGAGAAGCCACCACACAAGCAAACTAAATCTCAATGTTTAATTTTCCCACTTTTAAACTTGAAATCTGATTATGCAAGCAGTTTCAAGATGTTAAATGATTGGGGGAAGGGGGCTGAAAACAGATCTTTCTCATTTAATTGTAATTCTTTGTGAATGGATATGAACTCTAGCTATACAACTTAAGTATTATACTATACGAAATGTATTTTGAGTACAAGCCATAAAGAATTACTCTGCCTTTTCAGGCCTGAGTACTTACTTATATGTTTGTTTGCCGCTATAAACTGTATTGCTTCATGAACATATTTCAAGCATAATTTTATACACGATGACAAACCAAAATATTACTTCCCTGAGTATTGACTTACACAGGCAACACTAAGTGATAGCAAAATTGCAAAGTAAACTTGAAGAAAAGAGGAGAAAATACTTTTTTTTTCAATCTGAGATTGAATATCAAAACTCTTGAACTAGTATGTGGGTTTAACAGATTGCATGTTATAAAAAAAGAGAACATTTAGAAAAGAGAAAAGCAACTGTGGGTATTTTTTTCAAGTATGATTTTATATTCTTTTCTTCTCACCTATGAAGTCTAATTTTACAGCAGTACATCCTGTTCAATAATCTCCAAGCTCAGTGCAATAAAAATTGAAAACTGAAGAAAATTATCTTGACTTTTCAAAAAAAAGAGAGCCATTTTTATTTCTGAAGATATATTTATTTAAAATGGTAGCTAGCTATATTTAACCCTTTTAATATGTAGATTCTCATTTTTATTCCAATCAACAGCTGGTTTAACTTCAAACAAATCCTCACCAGGAATTATAGATTGAAATGATTAGGAAAAGATTCCATCCTCCTAAGGATTCTCATTTTTCTTTGAAATAAACTGGAGGGTTGAAGAGTATTTATGCCAAATGCAAAAGAATCTTGTTTTGCACTATGTTGTTATCTGCATATCTGCTCGTCAGATATGCGAGAAACAGTTTCATATGTTCAGTTTTTGGCATGCAGTTTTGATCACTCCACCATCTTGTACAGAAGTGTTTATTTACTTGCCCACCCCCAATTTCACAGAAATCCTAATTTGTCACATTCTTACTCTGTAGATTATCCTCTCACTTCAACAGTGAGAATGAATAATACATGAGAGTGAGACAGAGGAAGATCTGAGATAACCAAGATACAGTATTCTTATTTTTGCTTTTTCTGTCTTCTTTTATTATTCTCTGGATCTTAACCACCCATCTCATTCAATGGATTGGGCATGATAAAATAATTGTACTAAAGAAACAAACAAAGAAACAAACAAAGAAAGAAAGAAAGAAATAGCTAATGCTTTCCCTAGGTTCACAGTCTTATTATCCAATCAAATATAACCCCTGCAATTAAGAAATGTCACTCTGAGTACAGCTGAGTTATTGGAGACTAGGAATTCTAACACAAAACAGTAAAACTGACAGAAAAACTGAACAAAATCATCTTCAAAAGTTTAATGTAAGTCTAATATTATTGTTAAGAAATACTAAGGTTCAGAAATACACATTTAACAGATTGGTGTGTCAGGATTTTTTTTTCTTCAATGAGCAGACGTCTTTGGGATTTATTAAAAGTAAAGGTTTCCCTCACACATATATGCTAGTCATTTCCGACTCTAGGGGGCAGTGCTCATCTCCGTTTCAAAGCCGAAGAGCCAGCGCTGTCCGAAGACGTCTCCGTGGT
>JANHFP010003172.1:44514-55714 GCA_032468135.1 Calamaria suluensis | reverse complement strand
ATGGCTGTGCACCACCCCGAGTCCGCGAGGAGAGGGGCGGTATAGAAATTTAATAAATTATTATTATTATTATTATTGGAGTCCACAAGTCTGAAAGTTGCCAAGGTTGGAGACCCCTGGTACATAGAACATTTTTACAACTTCAACGAATATTTAGAGACACACACGGGGGAGGGGGAGAAACAACCAGCTGCAGCTGCCTTCGATTCGATAAGATTTTAGAATCTAGGTGGTCCTCGGCTTACGTGCCAATTTTTTTCCATTTCTAAGCAAGGCAGTTATTAAATGAGTTTTGCCTTGTTTCGTGAAATTTTCTCCCACTGTTGTGGGGAAAAAAATTGCAAGTCCCTGCAGTTGTTAAGTCAACCGCGCAATCATTGTGCGAAGCTGGCTTCCCCTATTGGCTCTGTTCGGCAAAAGCCAGCTGGGAAGGTTACACAGGGCGAATCACATGCTCCCAAGACAACACAACTATCATAAATACATGCCAGTGGCCAAGCACCCAAATTTCCATCACGCGGCCATGGAAATGGCGACAATGGTCGTAAGGGTGAGAGCTGCCCTTGCAAGTCAAGGACTACCTACTAATTCCAGAACTGCTCAAAGATTTGGGTGAACCCAATGCTCAGTTGGTGGGCCTAGGAGAGAAGCCATTAAGAAAGGCTTCTTTTTTCCAGCAGAGAAGTCGATTCATGGGTGGAATGGTCAAGATTTGATTCTAACACAGTGGTTCCCAAACTTTTTCAGTCCACTGGGAGGATTTTAGCCCTGGCCCAACTCCATTACTCCTCTGCCATTCCCCCTTACCTCTTAGCATCCCCTGCCACCCCCTTGCATCTTAGCGTCTCCTGCCATCCCCTTACCTCTTAGCATCCTGCCATCCCCTTGCCTATTAGCATCCCCTGCCACTCCCTGCATCTTAGTGCTCCCTGCTGCTCCCCTTACCTCTTAGCGTCCCCTGCCATCCCCCTTGCCTCTGAGCATCCCCTGACACCCCTTGCATCTTAGTGCTCCCTGCTGCTCCCCTTACTTCTTAGCACCCCCCTAAGTCATCCCACTAACTCCCAGGGGGCGGTATCATCCACTTTGGGAACCACTGTTCTAACAGATGTCTTAAATTGAATATTTAAATTTATGAAAGCTACCAGCTGGCAGATACTTATTTTCCAATGAAACATGCAAACAATTGGTCCTTCGGAAGGATGCGGTCAGCCAAGACACGGAACGCTTAAAGAAGGACTCATGACTGGCACAAGGAGAATGAAAAGGAGGATGAGGTCATTTGAAGACGAGAAGGACTTTACCGGATGAACCCCAGAAAGCGCATTAAGAGATGGGCCAAGGACTCTTGTCTCCACGCCGAGTGGTGGGGCCAACAATCGGGACCTGAGGCCCTCTAGAATCCAAACTTCTTCTGGAAAGGTTGGGAAATTCTCCCATAAGAGGGGGGGGGATCAAAGACAAAAATCAGTGGAAACATTCTTGCCTTTCTCCCCTCTCTCTCGAGAATAAACAAGACACGTCAACTTGTTTGGAAGTGGGCTTCTTTCCTGAGCAACGAGGAAACAATTCTGGACAATTCAGACCAAGCTTGGTGGAAAAAGCAGGGGGATATAGAAACTGTTAAGAAAAAGCTGAACATTAAGCAGGTGTGCATTGCAGGGACACATGTTCCGAAAGGCCTTAGTAAACATTAATTAATGAATCATCAAACCAGCTTGGTAAAAAAATAAATAAAAAAGATTCTACTTGGAAGATCTGATCAAAGGAATTTCAGGAATTGGGAAGCAACGCATGAAGCCCTCCGTGGGCAAAATAAAACTGGAAAAGGGGGTCTAATCTGCAGGAATGGTTTTCAATATTATATGGAAGAACTTTTGATTCACATAAGAACTTTTAGAGAAAAAATCTGACAGTGATTATGGCTTATGTTTATTCAACTACAGACTTCAAACACACATCTTTTTTTTAAGAATCATTGCATACTAAGGCAGGGGAACCTTGGCAACTTTAAGACATGTGGACTTCAACTCCCAGAGTTCCTCAGCCAGCAAAACTCTGGGAGTTGAAGTCCCAATGTCTTAAAGTTGCCAAGATTGGGGACCCCTGCACTAAGGAGTACTAGTTTCTTATTAATGACTGAAACCGGTATTCTTGACCAGCATAATAAACATAATCTTGGTTTACAATAAACAAAGCCATTGTCATCATTAAACAAACCCATAATCCCTTGCGGGGTGGAGGCTGGGCAACTGAAGGGAGCTAGTAGAGGGTTTACTGGCCTGACGCCATACCTGTTGCCATTGCGGAGTTTTGTTCAGCAGATATATATATTCTCATGGTGCCCAGAGAGAGGGAAACATCTGCCTCTACCTAGGATCAAACTCACAGCCTCCTGATGTTGAGGCGACAGCTCCGCCTGTAGGCCAGCACACCACTCCAAGACAATTGACGCAAATCTGCCAATAGATCTGTAACTCCTGACGGATGGATTTGCGAGCGGTCGATGAACAACGACAACAGGACTTACGGGACTAGACATGAACATCGAGCTCAAACGTCACACCAGGGCATGCTTTGTCAAAAAACAACAACAACAAAACACCACGGTTCTCTTCCAAGCACGATTTCCAAATATTCAGAGACAAGCATGATCCATGCATGGCCGTGAGCTGACCTTTCAACCATCTGCCGTTTCTTATGCCTAGTTTTGCTGGCTTCTCTGATGGCTTCCCATTTCTCCACATCTTCTTTGCTACACGCTCCTGGGCAGAAGCTCCTGGGCTGGACGTTGCCTCCTAGGCTGAGCAGCTCCATTTTCCGGCTCAACATATCGTCCTTCTTTTGCTTTGAAGAAGGAGAGAATACTTTCCCTCTCCGCTCATGCTCGCTCTTGAGGACGGACTTCTCCAGCAAGCATAGGAATTTGGCCTGGATTTCTGGTGGTAGACTCCACGGATCCGGGAAAAGGGCAGGCTGGTATTTGTCAGGAGCACCGGACAAAGCCACCTCTTTCTTTTGCAGCTGAGCTTTGCGAACGGTGAGGTCGTCTTTTTCTAAATCGGGAATGATTTCGTCTTCCCCATCTCTGGGCTGAAGAACAATTTCCCCTTCCACGTGAGGTCGTTGTTGACAAGACCTCCTCAAATACTCAAAATCCTGGAGGACGACTGGGTTCGCGTGGGAGGCACCGGTCTTGCGGACAAACAAATCGTCGTTTTCCAAATCGGGATAAAAGTCTCTAATCTCGTGGACTCTTTGGTCATATCCCGGCCTAAGGTAATTGTATCGACTGCACGTTATGAGCCGAGGCCCCGAAGACGGGTCACTTTTGGTACTATGATCAGAATTCAGATAGTCCTCGGAATATTTTTGCAGGGCTCGAAGAAATAAAAACTGGCTGAGATATAAAAGACACACATACACATTAGATTCGCAACATGCCGTAGGTCACGGAGACCACAACCTTTGCAAAGGTTTGCAACCCTCAGCAAATTCATCGGCTCTGGGCTCTGTCATTTCTGCACCCGGATGAAGGATTCTTCCGACCAGACCAAAAAAAATAATAATCTGTCCATATCAGAAACAGATGCAGGGAACTATCATAGCTGGAGGTTTTCCAAAAAAAATGTCTATGAAGGAACGTCCCATCAAAAGAGTCCTTCAGCTGCTGAAGTGATACAACCCAGAGAGAGGTTTGCCAATAAACGAGCACTCAACTAAAAAGGAGGACCAAAAGATGCAAACCAGTGGTGAAATCCAATTTTTTTTTACTACTGTGGGCGTGGCTTAATGGGGAGTCTTGGCGGATGTGGCATGGAAAGGATACTACACAATCTCCTTTCCCACCCCACTCGGGGCCCAGCCAGAGGTGGTATTTGCTGGTTCTCTGAACTACTCAAAATTTCCGCTAACGGTTCTCCGAACTGTTCAAAATTTCCGCTACCGGTTTTCCAGAACCTGCTGGATTTCACCCCTGATGCAGACACTCTAGAAAGGTGCACAAACATAACAAGGAAGCAAGACTGGATTTGGATGCTCTGTTCTTTACACAGACAAGACTTCCACTCTGGGATAACAGCAATGCAGGCCAGCCATTATAAAAGGCACGGGAGTGGCAACCAGCAGACAGACAACAATCCTTTAGTAGCATCAATTCCGAACGCTCGGATATGGAAGACCGTATTAGAAAGACAGCTTTGCGCATCAATATATCCACGTCCCCTGTTTAAGCAAGCCACAAGCGCCTTCGCTTATCAGCTAGTCCGGCTCATGCAATTGTAGGAACCTTGGTAGCTCAGCGGAACGGCCACGCATCTCGCCTGCAGCCGTTTCCGCTGTCGGCTTAATGGGTTGAGGGTCTTCCTGGCATCTGATGCCCAAGCTGTCCGCGATGCTCTGCCTGGACTGGACTCTCACGCCTTCCTCTTCGGCATCTCCCACGTTACTGTATAGGATCCCACGATCGGAAGGAGGAGAAAAGGCAGGGGAAATAAAAGTCCCGTCACAAAAAACGAGATGCAGCACACAGCGCACACAGAGGCAAAGACGAACAGAGAAAAACGGTTCACTGTGATTGCCCCCCCAGGCAACAACGGACTCCCCGCTGCGCATTGACTCCAGTTGAGTTCAAATGCGTTTTTCTAGAAACCCGGGTTGGGTGCAGAAGGAACATGCAAGGGTGACAAACCTGAATCCTTGAATTTCCTTATACCACTGTTTGGAAAAAGAGATCCTTTGCGCTTTTTTCCAGTGCAACTCTTCGCCCGGAGCCCAAGACTTAGGGAGAAATTTATGGGAGGAGACTTTAACAGCTGACACGGCAGCACTTATTTTGCGAGCGTAAAGGTCATCGGTTTCGATGTCTGGGGTTCCCGTGGTTCTCTCCTCCTCCTCTTCCTCCTCCAAATAGTTGGAGAAGTCTGAAAGGATGTAAGTTGCTGACTCGCGTTCCATCCCGGCCCCCAAAATTCTTCCGGGGCTGCTGCGCAAAACATCCGGCGAAGTTGGAATTTTCAAATGCAAACAGAAGAGAATTAGCTATTGAGTACAAAAGATCGTAGGGCCCTTTGTCTTAGAGTGACTGACTTGTGAAACAAGTTAAGCAAACGATCAATGCAAAACCATTGTACTAACCAGGTAGAAAAATGTTGAATACATGTAAGCCTTCTAAGAGAATAAAATTATGGGAATCATTATTTTAAAAAAAATCCACTGATGGAAGATACGTCTTAAAGAGACATGTGGTGACCTGGGGCATGACACAAAGGCAACACAGCCAGAGAACCATGAGTCCCTTTATTATCACCAACTGTGTCCCCAATGTCCCTTTTAACTCTCCAGCCTGGAGAGACAGAGCTCTTCCACCAACTTGTAATAGTCTTTGGCTGACAAGACTTCAGTCCCAAATGTTGTAAGCAGAAAAACATCCAAGTAAAAATCCAACAAGGCAAGACAAGGTAATTAATCTGGCAGGGCAAGCAAAAGAGGGAATTCCAGAAGTGAAGGAGCTTGGCAGTAAATCAAACCAGTTTGGAGGATGCCAGGAACTCAGATAAACACCAGATGAACTCAGTGTTTGTTCCCGACAACCACCCCTTCCATTTGCCTCTCCTATTAAACTCCATCAGCAGCTGTGCCTTGTAAAGAGGATCAGGTCCCCTTCATCCCTTGTAAACCACGCAACCCACATTGCTCTCTTCTCCATTCCTCCCTGAGCTGCCTAGGATGAGGAGGGGGTGGGCCTTGGTCTTCATATGACCCCCTTCTCCCTTGTTCTACCTCTCCCCTGCTCTGCCCAGCCTGACTTTGCCCTTCCCCAGTTTCTTCCACAGCCAATGGATCTTCTCTCTCACTCTCTGTCAGCTGTTCCTCTTCCCCTTCAGATTCAGACTCCGACAAGGGCATGACAAGACATTATTTACAGCAAGTTCTTCAGGAACAAATTATTTCAATCTAGAGAACTGGCTCTGATAAACGGGCCAATTGAATAATAATCCTCAAGTCCTTTCTGATGGTTACCAAAAGGGGAACAGAAACTATTCTCTACCAAGGACCCATATTTTGGCAAGTCCTCTACAAACACCTGAAGCATTCTCACTTTCCTCTCCCAAGAGATGCTACCATCAGGCCAACAGATCATCAGTGGACGTGCAATGCCACTATCACCTAGTCCGATTCTCTGCAGAGATCAGCCCAAGAATACAAACAAAAGATGCCACCTAGCTTAGGTAATGAGACATCTGCAAGAAAGCCATCAAGCTTAGAGTGCATCTCAATAAAAGCAGCAGAATATAATTAACAGCCATGGCATAGACTAGAATTGTACAAAACCATAGCAAACAAAGACTTGCAGTCACACAGCTGGTCCCTAAGAATTTCAGAAGATAGGCAAGGGGAAATACTCCTGGTCTACCACCTGATAGTTTCTACCCTCTTGGAGAATAGCTTGTGTGAAGTGGGAGGTAAAGAAGATGCCAAAATGTGAGTTGTATTATTTTAGGTTCCAAGCAATGAACAGCAACTTTACTCTCAACAATACCATTAAACAGACGGAAACCAAAATTACCCAGTTCACCATAACAAAAGACGTGTAACAGTAGATAGTGATTCATAAGCCCGGTAAGCTTTAAATAAAACGTAACGTTGTCCAGACATCTTTCGGAGTTCCCAAATTAAACTAAGCTGTTCATCAAACAAGCGTTCTTCAGTTAGTTTTAACTCGCACAATTAAATGGCGGAATTGATGACAACTACCTATTAACAGTGCTGTTTTTAGAAAAGAGAGAGGGACCTCATCACTGCAAAGTTGTCTCAATGGTTTTTCACTGTAATTTGAATTACTAGCATGCCGGTCATTCCGCAAAGGAATTCAAGGGACCAGGGCCAAACTTATGAGCAAGGAGGCATCTGGCGTTTACTAGTCTGATCAACTGAAGTCTTGGATTCTTGGCTATTGAAAGTGCCACCATAACCATAACTATCAAGTGGAAGTATCTGTTCTGACGCGACATAGTTAAACAACTGTTTCCTTTATTAGGAGTGCCAGCAGCCCTGGCAAAAAATATATCTATATCTCTCTCTCACCGCAGACTAACAAATCTGTCCGGCAGGGAGATCAATAGTTGCCTGCAGCAACTATTCATCTCCGCTTCCTGCCTTTTATCGTTAGAGCTAGGGTGGGGCTTCACTAGCAGCGGTGGCTCCTCTGTCCCAAGGACCGGCCCATAGTTTTCCACTGCTCTCCTCTCCTCTGCCTTCTGTGCCTCCATGCGTTAGGCACTGGACCCAGCTGTTCCTCCTCTTCCTCATCAGTCACCTCCAGACCTGGAGGTTATTGACTCTTCAACTGAGGGTTGATGGACAGCCCAGGCTCCACCTCTTTCTCTATCTCTGACAGCTTCAACGCCTCTTCCCCCTGGAGCTCTCAGGTTACCTTAATGCGGGCCCTGACTCCCATGCCGTCTCATCTTATTTGGTTGCTGGAAAGGGCCGGTGGCCAACAGCCCACAACAGTATCTCTCCCTTCTCCTTCCCCACGGGGGTCTCTAATTTTCCCACTTTGATTTGGTTCCCATCGGCAACAAGATCAGTCACAATTTGTCCTCAAAGCTAAAGCTTAAAACTAAGCCTTACCCTTCACAAAGATGAAATGCTAAATCAAGGGTGTCAAACTCATGACGTCACATTGTCGTCACGTGATGTCATGTGACTTTACCCCCTTCGCTAACCCGGAAGTGGGCGTGACCAGCACGTGATGCATCTGGGCCGTGGGGCCGCGGGTTTTAACACCCCTGTGTTAAATCACTGCTTAAGAAAAACGGCAAGAAAATAGCATCAAGGTTTTACATCAGGAGCATACCGCCAGCAACTTCTCAGCCTGTGCTGTAAAACAGACCATCCGAGATGTTTGAGCGCGACAAGAATACCTCGAAAAATTTCCATCCGGTTCCGTGTAGACGGGACTCGCCCAGCTTCTTCGGTTGTCTTCGTTCTTCTCGACTCTCTTCTTTCTTAAGGGTGCTGGCATATAGGTTGGCGCCTTGGTTTTGTTGGGCAGGAAACGGTTGAATTCCGTGGCTGGCTTGGGTTCAATTAAGGCAATTCGGCGGCAGGACATGTCGTCTTTCCGGGGATCATGCATTCTGGCGCGGCTTTCAGAATCCGTGTCGCTCTCAAAATCTTTTACATGTACATATAAGAAAGGAGAAAGCTGCCGTTAAAACTGAAGAACCGGGAACACACCAAAGGAAAATAAAATACTGATTGGTTCGTTGCTTTCTGTTGGAAACAAGCAGACCAAATGGCTTTCTCCAAAAATAGTTTTTTTTTCATATATATTTTATTGGTTTTTTACAGCAATGTGTAATAGAAGGTAAAAAGGGTGGGGGAAATATTGAAAACCTATATTGAATATTACATCATATACTGTTTCAACATTTGTATAATTTTAAAAGTTATTAGGAATGGGGTAGTTGGGAAACATTTATACAATTTTAAAAGTTATATGGAGTAGGGTAATTGGGAAGATTATTTCAAAGAAACTTATAATTTTAAAAGTGATTGGGGATGGGGTAATTCCATTTTAATATCATTCGAGGTTATAAAATTCACATATCTCACAAAATACAATAGATCAATTATTAATCTTAAACTTGTAATAACTTTTTAAATTCATATTATGTATTTTCTCAAAATTTGTATATCAAACACAATACAATCTATCAACTATTGATTTTAAAATTATAATAACTTTTTAAATCACTTCATCTTTCTTGTCAACAATCATCATACTTTATAAAATAAATTTTTATATTTTTAATATCCCGTTGAATTTCTGCTGTCTCGACATGTTTTAAATGCAACTTTGCATTTAAGATCTAAAGATAAAAAATAATGATGGAATTATATGTTAGGAATAGGAAAGTGACAAAATGTAAAGTGGAGTTTATAAGAGCACAAAGTCTCCAAAAATATTTTATTGGTATTTATTGGGGTAGGGAAAAAGGTAAAGGGTTTGGGGAAGGTCGAGAGTAGTAACTGGATAACTAAAGAAAATATTTTAGTAAATACTTTGAAAACGCTGGAGCAGGAAATTTTCTATTGTCAGTCAACTGAACTATAAAACCAGTTTTAAAGTTATATATTTATTACGTATTATGCCTTTGAATCTCAAAAAATGAGATGTTGTACAACAAAATGGGATGAAAGCCTTCCCCAGACCGAATGGCTTTTTGAGACAAACGGCAATAATATTGCGTCAAAATTAACTTCGTTCATCTTCAGGAGACCCATTACCCTGTTTAATTCTTACTTTAGACTTATGGAAGGATGCATTAATCCCAGCGTTAATGCCACAAACAATGCCCCACTCTAGAGTTTGCACTATGGGTAGTCCTCAACTTATGACCACAATTGAGCCCAAACTTTCTGTTCTATGCTTGACATTTTCTAGTGTTTGCAAACAGTTTGTGAGGCTTATTTTTTTAGTGTGTGTGCATCCACCCTAAGGTATTTTTAAAAAAATATATATTGCTGTTTTAATTCTCTCGTATTTTCCTTGCATGAATTACTGTACATGTAACGCAAATGCTTTAATGAATGCTTTACCAATCATTTTAAGCCACTGTTCGAAGCAAACATCTTGAATTTTATTATTGTAAATTGCTTTGGGATTATTATTATTATTTTACAAATGAGAAGCAATTTGCAAAAGTTTAAAATAAATAGGATGCTTAAAAAAAAATCATTAAGTCTTCTGGACCTTCAGGCAACCTAGCAAAAATCGAAAGGGCAACCTGAGAAAAATACTCCGTTCAAAGAAAGCAGCAACAACACTGGACCTGTCTTCCCAAATGAAAAGGATATTAAGCCCAAAGCGTAGGAATCACCTTCGTTGCCGCCTTTCAGAGTCAGATCCGAAGAGAAACTGGTAGAAGATCTGGAGCCAAAAGAATCCAAGCTGTCCAAGGAATCGTCCCGCTTGTGGCTGGCGGACAACGAAAGCGGATCAGCGCCCCAAAAATCGCCGTATCCGCTGTCCCTTCCGCTCTGTTTGGGGCTGTAGGATTGCCCGAGGGCCTGTAGGAGAAAAAGAACGGAAAGAGGAGCTGACGGTTCAGCAGCAGGAAGCCTGTAGGATTCAGAGACCAAAGCTTCTTCTCAGAGCTACTGCCACAGACGGCAGAGTATAGGAAAACAGAGTTGGAAGGGACCTTGGAGGTCTTCTAGTCCAACCCGCTGCCCAGGCAGGAAACCCTACACCACTTCAGACACTCCAACCTCTTCTTAAAAACTTCCAGTGTTGGAGCATTCACGACTTCTGTAGGCAAGTAGTTCCACTGGCTAATTGTTCTCACTGCCAGGAAATTCCTCCTTAGTTCTAAGTTGCTTCTCTCCTGGATTAGTTTCCACCAGTTGCTTCTTGTCCTACCTAGACGGTATCTTGCTTTTTGAAAACAACTCCTGTTTCTATTGCAGATTCAATTTTTCCTTCTTTTCTGACTGTTCCATTTGTAACGTGGTTGGAGGACACATTAATTACTGATGGCTAATGTGTAATTCATCATTACTGTCATTAATGCTTAAAATAGGAGAGAATATACTGCATACAGTTCATCAGTGCTAGAAGAGATTGGTGGGGTTGCACAGAGAAGGAGGAGGAAGAGGAGGAGGAGGAGGAGAAGGACATCTGTAGGGGTCCTTGCAGACATCTCATGACCCAACTAGTCAACGTCATCAGATGCTCTGAATCAGCTGACCTTTCTTCGACGGGGGAGAAGCTTAGGCCTTAGGACAGAGGTGATGGTGATCTCCGGGTTAGATTAACGTAAGGCGTTCTTTGTGGAACAGCCCTGGACGACTGTCCAAAAAAGGCAACGGGTCCAGAGTGCGAACTGATAGTCTCGAAGTAGTGCCATTCAAAGGATCTAGGTCATGGGTAAAACTCGATTTCATTGAGGGCTGCATCAGGGTTGTGTTTGACCTCGGGGGGAGGGCTGGCATGGGTGTGGCCAGTGTGGGTGTGGCCATCGTGATGTCACTTGGGCTGGGGGTGCCTGTGGGGGCCCGAGGTGCTTCTGCCAGAGTAAACAGTCTTCCAAGCTCTGTTTTTGGCTACAGATTTGGGTGAATCTGTAGTGATAAAAACTACCAGTTCTGGCAAATTTGTAGTGATAAAAACTACCAGTTCAGGTGAATC
>JANHFP010003171.1:65194-79010 GCA_032468135.1 Calamaria suluensis | reverse complement strand
TACCATTGTATGAGAAATTTGATATCCCTTTACCTTACCCTGAATGGAAAAAATTGTTAAAAAACCAATAAAACTTTATTATAAAAAAAAAAATTGGTCAGCCATGCTGAACATGTAGTTGAATGTGTCCTCCTGGCCAGCAGTGAGAAGTATGAATCCAGAAGGAAGAAACAACTTCTTCCTTCCCTCTTACTTTATGGTTTCAAGACCCTCCCAGCCTCCCTTCCAACTGTATTTCATCTGGTGAAAAAGAGTCTACCTTGCACTCCCTTATAATGAATCAAGCAAGACTCAGCAGCTGCCTTTAAAGGGAGAGCATCAGGACAATGCCGCAGTTTCTTGGTGTGTATATTTTTATTGGTCCTTTTCACCATTCCTCAATTTATGTCAAAAATAAAGTAATTTGGGCAAATGAGGACAATGAGCACAGTTTGAATGAAGCTTTTAGACATGTACCTGCAAGAACCTGCACAGGGGACCAGTTTTCAGCATCTCTGAGAATGTGAGTGAGCAGCTGAAGTGAGCAGCTGAACAAGTGAGCAGCTGAACAAGTGAGCAGCTGAAGCTGCCTGATTCCAACCAAGCCAGATTTGTAGCCCTGAGCGGTCTGCCCTGGACCCGGCAGAGCCTCTTTGGACTCTCACCCACTTTCTCCATGAAGCAGCCCTTCCTTATAGAATCCCTTATCACATGATGAATTTTCAGCCCAAGCATTAGCAATTAGGAATTCTACTCTCATCAAGGAAAGTGATTAGCAAAAATGCATGCCGCTAACAAAAGCCAGCTCAATTAAAGATAATAACAAGCTTTTTACAGCAACAAAGGACATTCTAAGTAGGCCTGGGTGAGTAAATAAAGCAGTAATCAGGGTGATTAATTTAAAAATTCTCAGAAAGGTCTGCATTAGATTGATATTCTAAAAGTCTAATGGATCCCTGGAGAAAAGCAAAGGAACCATTTGGCTAAAGAGTGAAAGAAGCCTCATTAATTGCTAGCAAAGAAGGCCAGGCAGCAGGATGCTGCCTTTTTTGCGAGAAACAGTGGCTGCTTCCAGCTCTGAGGACTTAAGAAGGCTGTGTGGGTCTGGGTTCTGTAAGTGAACGGAAGGGGCTAGGAGCTAAGACTTCCTTGGAAATCATCCCAACCACTTGTCCTTTGGTGCTAGCTTAGAGCACATGCTGAATAGTTGAGGTACAGAAAAAATTCTGAGGTGTCCTGAGGGGGCCTCTCAGGCAACAGTAGAGGATATGTAGATTAGGTGCTGGAATCTGTTCCTGCCTTTGACCAGGATCCCTTCTTCACCTGGGCTGGCTCTACTCTTTGCTCTTGCCTGCAGCCATGCATTGCTGAGGAAGGGGGCTGAATCCCTCCAGGACACAAGAATAGCAAAAGCACTTAGACTTACAGTATATAGTGCTTTAGATATAGTGCTTCACAGTGCTTTAGAGCCCTCTCTGAGTGGTTTACAGAATCAGCATATTGCTCCCAACAATCTGGGTCCTCATTTTACCCACCTTGGAAGGACAGAAGGCTGAGTCAACCTTGAGCCTGGTAAGATTTGAACTGCCAAATTGCAGGCAGCCAGTAGCCAGCAGAGGTAGCCTGCAGTACTGCACTTTAACCACTGCACCGCCATGGCTCAAGGGGTGCATTTGCCCAGTAAGCTTCCACTCGGGAGCAGTGGGGAGCCTGACCCAAAGTCCCAGTGATCCAGATGGCCATTTTAGGGGGGGGGGGCACTTGTCCTGCCGTCTTGGCCTATGAAATGCCAGCCAGAGGCTGGTGAGACTTTAAGGTTCCTTGCCAAATATTTGGAAACAAGCTCTCTAGACATGGTTGTTTGAGGAGGTTCTCAGGGATGTCTGAGGGTGTCAAAAGGCCAGGGGAGGCTGGAACAAGGAAGGTTGGATGACAGAATAGGTGAACTTGGTTATAATCTGAAGAGAAGGACTTTGAGCTGTAGAGCAGGAGTCTTCAAACTTGACAACTTTAAGATTGCGGACTTCAACTCCCAGAATTCCCTAGCCAGCCATGCAGTTGAAGTCCACAAGTCTTAAATGTCATGCCATGTTTGGAGACCCCAGGCAAATAAATTGGATGTACTGTGGGATGAAGACAGAGCCATTTGTTTTCTGTGGCTCCTGAGCAAGGCTGCTGGAAGAAGATGAAAAGCCTAAATAAGAAGCTGAGCACAATAGCAACCCCAGCATTCTCTGGGAAATGCCCACACACTTCCTCTATGCTTAATAAGAAATGTGAGACTTGGGACATTTTTAACATAAAAGAGAGAAAAACTGAAAGATTTCCTTTGATGTGCACCAAGGGCAGGGGATACTTTTAGAGCCTTTCAGAGATGTACCAGCCCAGCTGTAAACAAGGCAGGGAGGCAGCAGCTGACAGGGAGAGGGATGAGTCTGTGGAGGACCAGCCAGGCTTCATTTGGAAAAGGATGCTCGATTCAAGGTGGGCCCAGAAGATTGCCACAAGGGATGAGCTGCATGTGTGCACACACCATGCACACCACCTCCCCACACACAAATGCATTTTTTTTCATCTCAGGGAGAATTTTCCCCATTTCATAACCTCACAGTCTCCTCTCTCTTTCCTTGTAGGCTCAGAAGGGAGGAAGGAGAGAAATGAGCCCTCTGCATAGAGAAATCCCCTTTATAAGCAGGAATCCTGTCTGTGATTAACAAAAGAACCCTTGAATAGAGAAATACAGCCTGCCGCCCTCCCCCAACACAAGCTCACTGCCACAATTAACAGTGGAATAAAGGCTGACTTTCTGCACTCTCACAGTCTACTAAATTATCAACTGTTGGGACAAAGAGTAGCTCTAAATTAGCAATGGATCAAATAATATTTAAGGTAAATAGCCTACTGGTCCATCAAGCAATCACATTCTGGTTGCAAGAAGCAGGCATACACAAAGATCTCAAGCAGTTAAAAATCTGTGGGGAAAGATAGGGGCTCGAGCACATTGAGAGGGGCTCGAGCACATTGTAAGACAGAACTGATCTTGCACTTGAGAATAGAGGAGGCAGTTTCCATTGGGGGGAATAACAGTCCTAGTTGAGGTGTGGGAAGAAACGTAAACAGAAAATAGAAAAAGAAGGGAAGAGAGGAAAATGGAGGAAAAAATAAAGAATAGAAAATAGTAGTATTTATTAGTAATAGTGATATCCAACACTGCTGGAACCCAGAAGAGTGTCAATGAAGTGCCCCCCAGCCCACCACCAAAAACAAGCCAGCGCAGCCCTTCTGCCTCTTCTGCCAAGGTAGTGCACCCGCTTCTGGGCTGGTGCATCTCTCACCTGTAATGATCCCGCACAAACCAATTAGCAGAAATCCCCCCAAACAAACATAGGTTACATGTCCAAGGTAATTCCTCTTTATTTTGAAGTTAAACTCACTTCCTTGTGTAAATCTTTTGCCAACATGAGATATGGCAGCAGTCCAGAGGCAAATTAAAGTCTTATCACAAGGCTCAGATAACATGCTGGTTACTCACCAGTTCTGAGAGACGAAGCATTAGCTATGACTGAATGTAACAAATTGACCCCAGCAAAAGCCAATCTGTAACATCTGCCTTATAAAACCTCCTGTCGGGATCCCTAGACCCGACATGAGGACAGCAGCGGCCGTAACATACTTCAATTTGAATGATGCCTGCCGAGACCATGATCCGGACAGCTGCGGCTCCACGAGGGGGGAGAGGAAGTTGTTACACACCAGGGTGTGGTGGTGGTTTGCGTAACGTGGAGGGATTTCACTGGGTAGCTTTGCGTCAGGTTCCCATATTTGTGTTAATTGCATTAATTAAGTTAACCAGTGCTTGACGCGCCCATGAGGGAGTGGCTTCAGCAAGTATAAAGTCTCTGTATCACAGGTTAAGCAACAGTGCTGCCTTTTCCCTATATGAGCTGAAGTCATGCCTGTTTGAATCCAACATTAAACCATCCTTGTGTACCTGCTCGAGTTGTTGGTTATTTGCCGGGATCCAGGAGGGACCAGCAGAAAGGCAGCACTCCCCCCAGTGTCACGTGGACTCTGCCGAACGACCAGATGGCGGAAGGCGTGGATATGGGAGACCTGGCGGCGGCCTTAGAGGAGGCAGCTGGAGAGCGGTCAGGAGGACCGGAGACTGAGGACTCAGAGGACTTGTTGGCTGGGCTCACGTCGGTGCAGCCACCAAAACCTCATGCTGGCAAGCCGTGTTCAGGATCGGAGGACAATGGGCGCGGACCGGTGACGCGTTCCAGAACGGGCGGGGCTCCGCGGCGTCAGACGCAACAAGAGCGGCGGAAGAAGATGACGTCGTTGGATGCTGGAAAATGGAAGGTAGCGAGGCAACAGAGAAAGGAAGAACCCAGCGTGTCGCCGGTTCCTGAAGAGGAAGAGGTGACTGAGGGAAGGGGCCAGCAACAGTCGGGATCCTGGTGGCATGGGGCCACGTTAGGCCAACCGGGCCAAAGCCGTCCTGTGTCACCCCTGTTTGCCCCACCTGTGCGACAGTGGGATATAGGAATGGATGATGGGAAGGCCTCTGTTGGGACCCCCGCGGCCCAGCGGTCCACCTGGGGGGGGGGCTCCAGGACATGTTCGGGGCAGTCAAGGAGGAGCCAGGCCACCGGGCTCCGGAAGGCCAGAACCGGACCTCTGTGAGTAAAGGGAGATGGAGGGAGGGAGGAGGCTCATTGTTTACCCCATTTTCCTATCCCTCATTTCTTGCGCTTCGGGATCAAAGCAGGGACCATGATGGCCAGGATGGGACACGGGGAGATGGGGATGGGGATGGCCCTCCACCTCCTGTATGGACGGCAGAGATTGCTCCCCAGCCAATCTGGGGACCTCCCCCCTTACAGGCCAACTACAATGGCAACCCCGAGTGGTTGTCTGTATTCCTAGGCCAAGCAGTAGCCCACATGGACACCTACGGGGGGTTGTATCCCTCCCATTGGGCTAGAATTGCTGCGATTGTGGCTGTGTTGTCTGGCGAGGCCGCAGATTGGGTTGCGGTCTTACATCGAGAGCGGTCACAGGTGGTCACGGATATAGGGCTTTTCCTTGAAGCCCTGTTTAACCGTTTCCAGGATGAGAGCTTAGGGGAGGTGGCCGAAGACGAGTTGTTGGAGGTGGCCCAGAGAGGGAGGCCCAGGAAAGAGTACGTAATAGAGTTCAAAAAAGCTGAGGCCAAACTGAGTACATGGCCCGAAAAATTGTTGGTACACCATTTCAAAGCCGGGCTCGACTCTGGCCTGCGTAGGGCTTGCTTGTATAGAGGGTTAGCGCCTAGATTGCATGTGTGGTACAAAGCGGTAGTTGAGTTGGACCTTGGACTGAAGCGGGAGAAGGAAAAGCCATCAGTGGCGAGAGGAGGGTTCCGGGGACGAGGGGCTAGAGGCAGTGCTCCTGAGGTCGTTCCACCTGAAAGGCCGGATCCGGCTTTGGGGCACCGTCCGACCTTTAGATGTTACCGGTGTGACCAGCCAGGCCATAGGGCTGTGGATTGCCCTTTACCACCGGTCACCCCTGCTGGAGTGGGATCCGCTACCGGGAAACCCCAACGGGACAAATGAAAGAATGTTAATCGGTCACAACGAGCCATTGCTACCGCGTATGGGACTCCACGGTCCCGACATGAGAACAGTACATTGATGTCCGGACGCGAGCCAACGGCGAGGGAAGCGACTTCAGGAGATGCCACGGACCTGGATGATCCGGTAATCTCTGGAGAGGTAACACCTTTTTCCTTTACTATCACCTTGAGTAATATCCAAATGGGGGAATGGATCAGTCAGGGGGCTTTAGTGGATACCGGCTGCACCAGGTGCTTGATTAGCAGTCAGGTGGTGTATGACCTGAAATTAAGGGTGCAGCCATTGAACATACAATTTGAACAAATGGATGGCTCCGTGTTGGGAGGAGGGGTAGTAAAAACGGTCACTGAACCAGTAAAGAGTGCGGATTGGGGAACATGTTGAGAATTTACGATTCGTGGTGGTGGACCGGTTGGTTGAACCGGTTATTCTCGGGTTGGCCTGATTGGACTTCCGCAAACCCATCATATGGTGGGAGGCGGGATATAGACAGTTGAGTTTTCCCCTTCCCGCTTCTGACCACCACTCTCGGGAACCCACGTTAACGATTAGGGATGATATCAGATCGTCAGTGCCTCCTGTTTACCATGATTTAGCTGAGGTGTTTGGGGATGAGAGATGTAACGAGCTGCCACCACATCGGGACTGTGATTGTGGGATTGAGTTAATACCTGGAGCATCTCTTCCAAAGGCGAGAATGTATGCCATGACAAAACCCGAATTAAAGGAGTTAAGAACCTCAAGCGTGGGTTCATCATTCCTAGTAAGTCCCATATGGCTGCCCCAATAATGTTCCGGGAGAAGAAGGATGGAGGCCTGAGGCTATGTGTAGACTTTAGAGGTCTCAACGCTGTCAGCATAGGAGATGCCTATCCTTTACCGTTGTTCAAGGACTTGATCACTACGTTGGCTGCAGGTAAAATCTTCTCTAAATTAGATTTAAGGGAGGCCTATCATCGCATCAGGATACGAGCCCAAGATGAGTGGAAAACCACGTTCGTGTGTCCTCTTGGAAACTATTCCTATAGGGTGATGCCTTTTGGTCTACAGGGAGCCCCTGCGGTATTTATGTGGTTCATTAACGAGGTCCTTCATCCGTTTCTGTACCAAGGAGTACTCGTCTATTTAGACGACATCCTTATCTGTTCCAAGAACCTAGAGGAACATGTTAGTATGGTACGGAAAGTCTTACGCACTCTACTGGATACAAGTTTATACATAAAATTAAGTAAATGTGAGTTCCACAAAGAGACTTTGGACTACCTTGGGTATCGAGTGTCGAAAAAGGGAATACAAATGGACCCCCAGAAGGTGGCAGCAGTGATGGACTGGCGTATACCTAGGACCAGACGACAACTACAGAGTTTCCTAGGGTTCGCCAACTTTTACCGCCAGTTCATTCCCCAGTTCGCCCAAATAGCTCTCCCCTTAACTAATTTGCTTCGCACACATGGGGTAGAAAGGCGACCTTCGCAACAGGTAGTGTGGTCCAATGAATGTCAGGAAGCCTTTGACACATTACAACAGTTGTTCTTCAAAGAACCGGTTCTCATACATCCCAAGGCGGACCGTATGTTTGTTATTCAGGTAGATGCTAGCGATGTAGCAGTGGGGGCGGTACTCTTACAAGGGGATACCTCGGGGGAGCTACATCCCTGTGTTTATACCTCGAAGAAATTCTCGATGGCCGAAAGAAATTGGGCCATTTGGGAGAAGGAGGCGTTCGCTATAAAGTGGGCCCTGTCAACTTGGCGTCATTTATTGGAGGGGGGGGCTACCCCATTTGAGGTGTGGACGGACCACAAAAATCTGGTCGCCCTCCAATCAATGCGACGTCTCTCTCCTAAACAAATACGTTGGGCACATTTCTTCAGCCGATTTCAGTTTACCCTAAAACATGTCCCGGGGGGTCGAAACTTTTTGGCCGATGCTCTGTCCCGGAAACCCGAATATGATAGCCAAAGAGAGAACCATATTCAACCATTAATTATCAACCATCAAGCTCTGTGAATAGAAGACCCGGGTTTACTAGAGCGAATTAGGAAAAGCATACAAATGGATGACTGGATTGAAAAGACATCAGTTATCGTAGTGTGGGACAACGGCTTGGCCTGGATAAATGATCGGTTATATGTTCCAAAGTCTTTAAGATCAGAGATAATCGGAAAAGGGCATAGTAACCCGATAGGGGGTCATTTTGGAGCTATAAAAACTCTCCAACTTCTACGGAGGCAGTTTTGGTGGCCGGGGTTGAGGAAGGAGATCAAGCAACATGTATCACGGTGTGAAAAGTGTATTATGGCCGAGCCAAAAACTGGAAAGCAATGGGGGCTGCTGCAGCCAGTAGCTCGACCTAATTACCCCTGGGAAGAGATTTCTATGGATTTCGTGGTAGACCTGCCAGACAGTCATGGACATAATGTTATTTGGACGGTTGTCGACTTATTCTCTCGTCAAGCCCACTTTATTCCTTGTAAGGGATTGCCGTCGGCTATTAAGCTTGTACCTCTATTCATTAACAACATCTACCGATTGCACGGGATGCCAAAGAAGATTGTATCTGACCGGGGGGTACAGTTTACAGTGGTGTTCTGGCGATCGTTTCTGAAGGCTGTAGGGACTACACAAGGCCTGAGTACCGCGTATCACCCAAATACGAATGGCATAGCTGAGAGAGCTAATGCTATGGTGGAACAGTACCTTAGAACCTATACTTCTTATCAACAGGATAATTGGTCCACCTTACTAGCAGTACATAAAAGTGTTGGGATGTCCCCATTTAAGGTAGTCTCTGGACGAGAGTTCGTTGCTTTCCCGGATATAGAGTCTTTGTCAAACACCACTACTTTAGCCCCAAACCAGTGGGTGGATTCCATTCAGAGCTCCTGGCCTACGGTTCATCAATCTATCATAAAATCCTTTGAGGAATGTAAAAAATATGAGGATAAAGGATGGATGAGTGGGCCTGAATTACACGTAGGCGATAAGGTATACCTGTCAACTAAATATATTAATTTAAGGCAGCCTTGTAGTAAGTTGGGACCGAAGTATATTGGTCCCTTCATGGTGAATAAAATAGTAAGTCCTGTAATTGTGCAATTGACTTTACCATGAAAACAGGCGTATTCATCCAGTGTTTCATATCTCCTTGTTGAAGCGGGTGGATGCAACTATGCCTGACCCGTATACACGTCCTGGGCCTATAGCAGATAATGAATATGTGGTTGAGGCTATTTTGGATTCCAAAGTGTCCCATCGAACCCTTTGGTATTTGGTAAAATGGAAGGGATGTCCTGAGAGTGAAGCATCATGGGTAAAATCTACCAACATGAACGTGGATAGATTAGTGTCCCAATACCATTGTGCATATCCCCTGAAGCCTAGAGTATAAACCCCTTTTGGTATATATCTTCCTCAACTCTTTTGTCTTGTGCTATTTATATAGGATAACCCTTGGTGAGAGGAGCGGTATGTCGGGATCCCTAGACCCGACATGAGGACAGCAGCGACCGTACCATACCTCAATGTGAACGATTCCTGCCGAAACCACAATCCGGATAGCTGCGGCTCCACGAGGGGTGGGTGGGAGCTGTTACACGCCAGGGCGTGGTGATGGTTCACGTTACGTGGAGGGCCTTCACTGGGTAGTTTTGCGTTGGGTTCCCAATTTGGGTTAATTGTATTAATTACTGTAACGTCCGCCTGCTGCGGCCATAAGGGAGTGGCTGCAGCAGGTATAAAGTCTCTGTATTGCGGGCTAAGCGACAGTGCTGCCTTTTCCCTACTTGAGCTGAAGTCATGCCTGTATGAACCCGACATTAAATATCTCCCTTGTGCAACCGCTCATGTTGTGGGTTATTTGCCGGGATCCAGGAGGGACCAGCAGAAAGGCAGCACTCTTACTCTTCGTGATTCCAAACCGAACGACTGACCGGCCAGATGGCGGAAGGCGTGGATATGGGAGCTCTGGTGGCGGCCTTGAAGGAAGCAGCTGGGGAGCGGTCGGGAGGACTGGAGACCGAGGATTCGGAAGACTTGTTGGCTGGGCTCACTTCGGTGCAGCCAACAAAACCCCCTGCGGGCAAGCCGTGTTCCAGATCGGAGGACAATGGCCGTGGCCCAATGACGTGTTCCAGAGTGGGCGGGGCCCCGCGGCATCGGACGCATCAGGAGCGGCGGAAGAAGATGACGTCGTTGGACGGTAAATGGAAGGTAGCGAGGCGACGAAGAAAGGAGGAGCCCAGCGTGTCGCCGGTTCCCGAAGGGAGGAGGAGACCGAGGGAAGGGGTCATTGACAGTCAGGATCCTGGTGGCAAGGGGCCATGTTAGGCCAACTGGGCCAAAGCCGTCCAGTGTACCCCTGTTCGCCCCACCGGTGCGACATTGGGATATAGGGATGGAGGACAGAAAGCCCTCTATTTGGACCCCTGCGACCCAGCGATCCACCTTGGGGGGGCTCCAGGAGATGTTCAGGGCAGTCAAGGAGGAGCCAGGCCACCGGGCTCCGGACGGTCCGAATCGGACATCTGTGAGTAAGGGGAGAAGGAGTGCGGGAGGAGGCTCATTGTTTACCCCATTCTCCTACCCCTCGTTTCTTGCGCTTCGGGATCAAAGCAGGGACCAGGACGGCCAGGATGGGACAAGGGGAGATGGGGATGGTCCTCCGCCACCTGTCTGGATGGCCGGTATTGCTCCCCAGCCAATGTGGGGACCTCCCCCCTTACAGGCCAACTACAATGGCAACCCCAAGTGGTTATCTGTATTCATAGGTCAGGCGATAGCCCATATGGACACCTATGGGGGGTTGTATCCCTCCCATTGGGCTAGGATTGCTGCAATCATGGCTGTGTTGTCGGGCGAGGCCGCAGATTGGGTTGCGGTCTTACATCGAGAGCGGTCACAAGTGCTCACGGATGTAGGGCTTTTCCTTGAAGCCCTGTTTAACTGTTTCCAGGATGAGAGATTAGGGGAGGTGGCCGAGGATGAGTTGCTGGAGGTGGCCCAGAGAGGGAGGCCCGGGAAAGAGTATGTAATAGAGTTCAAAAAAGCTGCGGCCAAACTGAGTACCTGGCCCGAGAAATTGTTGGTCCACCATTTTAAAGCAGGGCTGGACTCTGGCCTGCGTAGGGCTTACTTGTATAGGGGGTTAGTGCCTAGATTGCATGTGTGGTACAAAGCGGTAGTTGAGTTGGATCTTGGATTGAAGCGAGAGAAGGAAAAACCATCAGCGGTGAGAGGAGGGCTCTGGGGAGGAGGGCCTAGGGGCAGTGCTCCTGAGGTCATTCCACCTGAGAGGCCGGATCCAGCTTTGGGGGGGCGTCCGACCTTTAGATGTTACCGGTGTGACCAACCAGGCCATCGGGCTGCGGACTGCCCTTTACCACCGGTCACCCCTGCTGGAGTGGGACTTGCTGCCGGGAAACCCTAACGGGACAAATGGAAGAATGTCAATTGATCACAACGAGCCATCGCTACCGCATACGGGAGTCCAGGGGCCCGTCAGGAGAACAATACTCTGATGTCTGGACGTGAGCCACCGGCACGGGAAGTGCCTTCAGGAGATGCCACTGACCTGCATGATCCGCTAATATCTGGAGAGGTAACGCCTTTTTCCTTTACTGTCACCTTAAGTAATGTTCGAACGGGGGAATGGATCAGTCCGGGGGCTCTAGTGGATACAGGCTGCACCAGGTGTTTAATTAGTAGTCAGGTGGTGCAGGATCTGCATTTACGGGTGCAGCTGTTGCGGGTACCCATACAATTTGAACAAATGGATGGCTCTGTGCTAGGAGGCGGAGCCGTCAAAATGGTCACCGAACTAGTAAAAGTGAGGATTGGGGAACATGTTGAGAAGTTACGATTCGTGGTGGTGGACCGTTTGGTTGAACCGGTTATTCTTGGGCTGCCCTGGTTGGACTTTCGTAAACCTATCATATGGTGGGAGGAGGGATGTAGACAATTGAGTTTTCCCCTTCCTGCTTCTGACCACCCCTCTCGGGAACCCACATTAACGAGTAAGGATGATATCCGGTTATCAGTGCCTCCTGTCTACCACAATTTAGCTGAGGTATTTGGGGATGAGCGGTGTAACGAGCTACCACCCCATCATGATTGTGATTGTGGAATTGAGTTAATACCTGGGGCATCTCTTCCAAGGGCGAGAATGTATGCTATGACAAAACCTGAATTAAAGGAGTTAAGAACCTATATTGATCAGAACCTTAAGCGTGGATTCATCGTTCCTAGTAAGTCCCATATGGCCGCCCCGATAATGTTCCGGGAGAAGAAGGATGGGGGCCTGAGGCTATGTGTAGATTTTAGGGGGCTCAACGCTGTCAGCATAGGAGATGCCTATCCATTACCGTTGTTCAAGGACTTGATCACTACGTTGGCTGCAGGTACAATCTTTTCTAAACTAGATTTAAGGGAGGCCTATCATCGCATCAGGGTATGGGCCCAGGATGAGTGGAAAACCACCTTCGTGTGTCCGCTTGGAAGCTATTACTGTAGGGTGATGCCTTTTGGCCTACAGGGAGCTCCAGCGGTATTTATGTGATTCATCAACGAAGTCCTTCATCCATATTTGTACTAAGGAGTACTCGTCTATTTAGACAATATCCTTATCTATTCCAAGAGCCTAGAGGAACATATCAGTATGGTACGGAAGGTTTTACGCGCTCTACTGGATGCAAGATTATATGTAAAATTAAGTAAGTGTGAGTTCCACAAAGAAACTTTGGACTACCTTGGGTATCGAGTGTCGAAAGAGGGAATACAAATGGATCCCCAGAAGGTGGCAGCGGTAATGGACTGGCGTATACCTAAGACCAGGCGACAACTACAGAGTTTCCTAGGGTTTGCCAACTTTTACCGCCAGTTTATTCCCCAGTTCGCCCAAATAGCTCTCCCCTTAACAATTTGCTTCGCACACAGGGGGTAGAAAGGTGACCTTCGCAACGAGTAGTATGGTCCAATGAATGTCAGGAAGCCTTTGATACGTTAAAACAGTTGTTCTCCAAAGAACCAGTTCTCATACATCCCAAGCCAGACCGTATGTTTGTTATTCAGGTAGAAGCTAGCGATGTAGCAGTGGGGGCGGTACTTTTACAAAAGGATACTGCGGGGGAGCTACATCCCTGTGCTTATACCTCTACGAAATTCTCGGTGGCCGAAAGGAATTGGGCCATTTGGGAGAAGGAGGTGTTCGCTATAAAGTGGGCCTTGTCAACTTGGTGTCATTTATTGGAGGGGGGGCTACCCCCTTTGAGTTGTGGACAGACCACAAAAATTTGGTTGTCCTCCAATCAATGCGACGTCTCTCTCCTAAGCAAATATTTCTTCAGTCGATTCCAGTTTACCCTAAAACATGTCCCGGGGGGTCGAAACTTTCTGGCCAATGCTCTGTCCCGGAAACCCGAATATGATAGCCAAAGAGAGGACCATATTCAACCATTAATTATCAACCATCAAGCTTTGCGAATAGAAGACCAGGGATTACTAGAGCGATTCCGGAAAGGCATACAAACAGATGACTGGATTAAAAAGACATCATTTATAGTAGTGTGGGACAATGGATTGGCCTGGATAAACGATCGGTTATATGTTCCAAAGTCTTTAAGATCGGAGATAATCAGAAAAGGGCATAGTAACCCGATAGGGGGTCATTTTGGAGCCATAAAGACTCTCCATCTTCTACGGCGGCAGTTTTGGTGGCCGGGGTTGAGGAAGGAGATCAAGCAACATGTATTACAGTGTGAAAAGTGTATTATGGCCAAACCAAAAACTGGAAAGCAATGGGGGCTGTTGCAGCCAGTAGCTCGACCTACTTACCCCTGGGAAGAGATTTCTATGGATTTTGTGGTAGACCTGCCAGACAGTAATGGACATAATGTTATTTGGACGGTTGTCGACTTATTCTCTCGTCAGGCCCACTTTATTCCTTGTAAGGGATTGCTGTCAGCTATTAAGCTTGTACCTCTATTCATTAACAACATCTACCGATTGCACGGAATGCCAAAGAAGATTGTATCTGACCGGGGGGTACAGTTTACAGCAGTGTTCTGGCTATCGTTTCTGAAGGCTGTAGGGACTACCCAGGGTCTGAGTACCACGTATCACCCAAATACGAATGGCATAGCAGAGAGGACTAATGCTATGGTGGAACGGTACCTTAGAACCTATACTTCTTATCAACAGGATAATTGGTCCACCTTACT
>JANHFP010003171.1:46533-59358 GCA_032468135.1 Calamaria suluensis | reverse complement strand
CTGCCGCCACCGCCAGCAGTAAGGGCTGCTTCAGGCCTCCCTTCTAAGCCGCCCTTACTGAGGGAGGCGGTGCCGGCGTGGGAGAGTCCCTGAAGTCATGGAGACCCTTCCTAAAGCTTCAGCACCATGGGGAGCAGGCTGAGCTCAGGTCCTGCGTGGGGCTCAAAAGTTAGGAAACGAGCTGGCGTAATGGAAACTGGCTCTGCTCCGCAGGTTGCAGGGCAAGCTGCCCTGAGGCTACCCTGCTCTGCCCATTCCCTCCAGGGTTTGGTGGTGAAGGTGGTGGGTGTGATGGTGGGTATCTGCGTTTAAAAGAAAGGAAAGAGGAGCTGGCATTAAGGAGACCTGCTCTGGTACGTGGGCTGCAGGGCTGCCCCTCCCCTCCCCTCCAGGTGTTGGTGGCGACGGCAGTGGGTGACATTCTACTCATGGTGGCCAGCAGACCCTGGGAGCCCCTCCTGCAGCTGCCTGCTCTCCATGCCACCCGCGCCCCTTCCCTTCCTTTTGAGCCCTGCGCAGAAGCCAACCATCATACCCACAGCCTTCGCCACCAAGCCCTGGAGGGAAGGGAAGGGAAGGGGCGGCCCCAGGGAGCTGATGTCCATTCTGCCAGCTCCTTCCCTAACTTTTGAGCCCCGCACAGAAGCCCACCGCCTTGCCTACTGCCTTTGCCACGAAGCCCTGGAGGGAAGGGGCGGGGCAGGGCAGTCCCAGGGAGGTGGTGTCCATTCTGCCGGCTCCTTCCCTAACTTTTGAGCCCGTGCAGAAGCCCACCGCCTTGCCTACTGCCTTTGCCACCAAGCCCTGGAGGGAAGGGGCGGGGCGGGGCAGCCCCAGGGAGCTGGTGTCCATTCTGCCAGCTCCTTCCCTAACTTTTGAGCCCGCGCAGAAGCCCACCGCCTCACTCACCACTTTTGTCACCAAGCCCTGGAGGGAAGGGGCGGGGCAGCCCCAGGGCGGCTCGCCCTATGGCCCGTGGAGCAGATCCGGTGTCCATGCCACTGGCTCCTCTTTCCCAACTTTTGAGCCCCGTGCAGAAGCCCACCGCCATGGAAGAGCCAGAGTCAGGGGGCCAAAGAACCGCATGCGGCTCGCGAGCCACATTTTGCCAACCACTGAGTTAGGAGAGCCAGATGTGGGTAACTAAGGGGATATGGGGACTGTCTGGCAAAGATGGAGGGGAGACAGAATACCTGTGTTCAGATATGTTGAGGATGGCCTAAGGACGAAGGTCAGAAATTCTCTTCCCTTCCCAGAGCATCCAGAATCAGAAATGAAAGGGATCTTGCAGATCCCTAGACCTTATATTTGTTTAAATATAAGGAAGAAATTTCTGATGGTCTCCTCTATACCAGAGTGGAATCTCCAACTCCTTTTAAGGGTCTGGACAGCCAGCTGGATTAAGCAATTTTCCTGCACATCACAGAGGGCTGGACTAGATCATGCTTGTGGTGCCTTTCAGTACACATTTTAAGACTCTGGCTCTTCTAATTGCTTACCAATTTCTTTGTTATATAAACCCCAACACATGAACACTTTGTCCCACCCTGAAGTTGTATGCTTTTTTTTTTGGGGGGGGGGAGTGTTTTCCAATAAAGCCAGCAAGCGAAATGTGTTGTTTTGTGGTGGGGTGTTTAGAAGTAAAGGAAACAGTTGTCCACCTGGAGCATGTTAGTTCAGATTAGTGTACCTAGTATTGCCCCTGGGACAGTGTTTGCTCCCCCAAACCCCTGAACAGAACCACCAATTCATCAGGTGACAGAAAAAGTCATTCTTCCCCTCCTAAGACAGCATTTATTTCAACTTCCCAGTTCCCTGCTTTGGATTCCTGGCTCCCTGTTAGTAGAGAGGGACCTATCTCCTGTCTACAACATAGTCCTTTCAGCAATGCCAAGAAGGTTCCACACCCATTTTCACTCTGATTCAGGTGTCTCTGAGGATAAGACAACCCCCCCCCCCCCAAGTGGCTTCAATGACTCTCCGAGTGCTACGACTGGATGACTGCAAGGAATATAAATCCTTCCATTCCCCATCAGTCAGTTAGAACCAAAGAAGCTTCTTGGATGAGAAGTGAAAGATTTTCAAAGGAAAAAAACCCAAAAAAGTTCAGCTGCCTTTTGAAGAAAAGTACCTTTGGGACAACCTTGACCTGGATGATTGAGAATCTCCATAGAGTGTTAACAGAGACCTCATCACTGCTTCGCCAGAGCTAAAGGGAAGGAGGGATTTCAAGCTAGGTGCCTGGGAAGCTGCTTCCCCTCCTTAAGACAATCTTCTCTATATCACTGTAAAAAGGGGGGAGAAGACTCAGACACACACTATGGAAATCACCTGTGTGTTGGCTCTGAGCTAGCAAAATCATGATGCTTGGGGCTCTTCTTCCCTTTAGGATGGTACAAGAAAAAAAGCAAGATGAAGAGGGAAGCCAATACCTGCTCCTGCTTGGCTGTCTTGCGCAGCTTGTAGATGAACTCCACAGTGGCTACGAAGACCGAGAGGATGAGACCAGCAGCCAGGACGATGAAGAGTCCACCGATGTTCTGAATGCCCAGGGCGCTGGCTTCCTTGCTCTCCTCTTCTGGGCAGCCATTGCTTCGCCACCACTTCTCCTTCATGGCATGCAGCTTTGCCTCTTCCTGAAGCTGGAGAATCGCGATGGTGATCTTGTCTCGGTATGGTGAACCTATAAGTGGACAGGGCAAAAGGGGGAGTATTGCAGGATACCCAAGTGACAAAACTAAAAGGAAGATTGCTCTACACAAAACATTCCTATTGACTGGAATAAATAGATACAGCCATAAGTGTTGCATATGCAAATAAGTTAGTTCACGCCGGCAGGAAAAGGGCGAGTGTGGATTGGCTGCCGCGCCTGACAGCTCGTATAAAAGCGAGCTGTCAGTGGGCGGTGCTTGTTCTTATTGTGTTGACTTGGTTGTTAATAACCGTTTTGAACCCTCACTTGCAGTCGGGCCTACACTGGCGATGAAGTAAATGAGATAAATGGCGGGAACGACCCTCGACCACCCTCATTCCAGTCCCAGCATGGCCACACCGGTGAATTTGCCGATTCTGCCACCGCCGTTCAACCCGCAAAGGGAACAGTGGAAAGCATATGTATGGCGGTTTGATCTTTTCCTTCGGGCCAACATGATGTCCCACATTCCCAACGAGCAAAAATTAGCATTATTCTTGACACACTGCGAGCCGGACGTGTCTGAGGCTGCAGATAACGTTGCGGCCCCGGCCAAGATGGAGAACATGGAATGGGGTGCTCTCCTGGCGGTGCTGGCCTCTCATTTTGAACCTGAGGAGTTGCCTACGGTGCACCGTTTTGAATTCCTCGACCGAGTACAGCTTGCGGGTGAATCAATTAACCAGTTCATTGCAGCGCTGCATAAGAAGGCCAGACTCTGCCAGTTCCTGGATGTAGACCTCGCCCTGAGGGATCAGATCGTCTTCAGCGTGCGCAACAAGGATCTGCAGAAACGGTTGTTGCAGAGAAAAGTGCAAACATTAGCGAAGACCATTGAAGAAGTGCAAATGAATGAGCTGTCCAACCGCTCCACCTCTTCGTTACAGCGCATGCAGCTGACGTCACCCCTCGACCTCAGCGCCATTAATTTTGAAGATGCAGCTGACGGTTCCCCAACCTCCACAGATGGCAAGGAAGAGGAGATGCTTCCAGCCTGCAATAAGATGGGTGTGAAAGAGCAACGTGACTCGCACCCTAGCGCACAACCTGCTGGCAAGAACCCAACCTGCACGGGTTGTGACGCTGCACATTCCAGGCTAACCTGCCGTTTTAAGGACGCAGTGTGCAGGCATTGTCGGTAATGGGGACACCTCGCCCGGGTTTGTTGTGCCCCTTGGCCGGCGGATCTGCCATGGGGAGCGGACAAAACCAAGCTGCAGAAGTCTGGAAGACATCCCTATACCCCGCAGGGGCAGGCAAGTTGACTGAGATAAACATGGTGCACATCGGCCATACCACCGTGCGGGGGGGTGAGAAGGAGTTCATCCAACTGGACATTGAAGACAGACCCTGCTCAATGGAAGTGGACACTAGGGCTGCCCTGACACTGATGTCATGGGAGAACTTGAAAGCACTAGTTCTTGGGTTCAAGAGGCAACGGATTAAACCCATCAGCACCCAAATCATTGACTGTCAGGGAAATCAGTTGCTGGTCTTGGGTTACACCACTATGTCGGTCCACTTCATGAGTGAACTGGAGTTTAGTGGAAAACTCCCCCTCTTGCTTTCTGATGCTCCTGTGCCAACACTCCTGGGCATGGACTGGTTCAGGAAGTTGAGGTTACACATTGGTGGTATGCACAGAATCAACACTGTGGCCCCTCTAACATTGAAACCACTTGTCAAGGAATCCCAAGATGTGTTTGTTGATAAACTGGGTAGGTATGTGGGGACCCCAATATCTTTGAACTGGCCCCGGTGAGGCTTAAGACTCATAGAGTTCTGCTGGCATTGAGGCCGAAGGTGGATGCTGAATTGGACAAGCTGGTTCAGCAGGGCATCTTAACACCCACGGACCACTCCAGGTGGGAGACACGTATCATCACCCCCTCAAGGCGGATGACACTGTCCTTATATGCGCAGACTTTAAATGTTCGATTAACAAGCCCCCCCCCCCAGTGCCTTGTTGTACCTGTGATACAATACCTGCTTCATTCCCTGGGTCCTGGGAGGGTTTTTGCTAAATTAGATATGGCCCAGGCATATCAACAATTGCCAGTTGATAGCGCCGCTGTGGAGGCCCAAACCATTGTGACTCACAGGGGGGCCTTCCATTGTCACAGACTGCAATTAGGTGTCAACACAGCCCCTAGAATTTTCCAGTCCATTATGGAACAGTTCCTGATGGGTATTCCAGGGGTTGTCCCTTACTTTGACAACATCCTGATATCGGCGGAACACCTGGATCAACTGCAGGACCTCATACGGGTAGTCCTGCTCAAATTTCGAGATGTAGGCCTCAGATTAAAGGTATCCAAATGCACTATCGGGGGGAAGGAGATAGAGTTCCTGGGCTACTGCATTAATGAAAAAGGAATTTGTCCCACCCTTGGAAAGGTTAGGGCAATTTGGGAGGCCCCAGTTCCCACGTCCAAGCAGGAATTAGAAGCATTCCTGGGGTTACTTAATTTTTACAACCCTTTCTTGTTTAACAAGGCCACCATTGCAGAACCCCTACATAGATTGTTGCGGAAAGGTCAACCTTGGCACTGGGGCTCAAGGGAGCGGACAGCGTTCGAGGCAGTACAGCAGTTATTGTCATCTGATAGTTTCTTAGTGCAATACTCACTTTCCCTTCCCCTACATCTGTGTTGCGACGCTTCACCCTTCGGTGTGGTGGCTGTGCTAAGTCACGTCCTGCCAAATGGGTCGGAGGCACCGATAAGAGGTTTTTTTCCAAAACTCTAGCTCCGGCCGAACGCCACTATGGCCAGGTGGATAAAGAAGCATAAGCCATTGTTACGGCTGTGAAGAAATTTCATCCCTATCTCTATGAGAGGCCCTTTGAGATCTTCACTGACCACAGACCTCTGTTAGGACTGTTGGCAGGGGATTGTCCCGCCCCCCGCACTTTACCATCCTGTTTTACATGCTGGGCATTGTTCATGGCTGCATATGGCCTGGTAAGCTTATGGGCCATGTGAACGCCTTAAGCCGCTGCCCCCTTCCGGACATAGCATCTGACCCCGACCCCGCATTGCCACTCATAGCATTGCATTATCTGGACACCTGCCCCGTACGTTCAACAGACGTTGTGAAGACCACCACAAACAATCCCATTCTGAGGAAAATCTGTGGCAGGGTTCTAAGGGGTTGGCCCCCCACTGATGGGGAGGTCGGGGGGGACGTGACTCCTTTCAAAACATGCAAAGACGAACTTTCTTTGTTGCACGGCATACTAATGGGGGGGGCAGAGTAGTGGTACCCCAGACACTGCGAAAGGAACTCCTGGGTACCCTCCATGAGTGCCATCCCGGTATTATGGTTGGACGCAGATATACAATCATATGTAGCAAAATGTGCTCCCTGTCAGGAACAACAGTCAGCCCCACCGAAGGCAGTCCCAACGGCGTGGGAGAGACCAGCCGGCCCCTGGAGCTGAATACATGTGGACTTCACAGGCCCATTCATGGGCCAAACTCTCCTAATCATCGTTGATGCATACTCCAAGTGGGTAGAGCTGAACTTGATGAAGAGCACCACATCGGAGGCGGTCATCGCTGCACTGCAGCGATTATTCACCATGCATGGGTTCCCGGATGTCCTTGTGTTGGACAGTGGTCCTCAGTTTATGTCCCAGACATTTGAGAGTTTCTTGGGGGGTTTGGGAACACATAACATTTTGACAGCTCAATTCAACCCGCAGTGTAATGGACTTGGAGAACGAACAGTCCAGGCCACCAAGAAGGTTTTGAGGAAGTTGGGCCCCGGGGCCTGGCAGGAAAAGCTCGATTTGTTCCTGTCCTGGCAACATGTCACACCATGTGCCAGTACAGGGACAAGCCCGGCTGAGCTCCTCATGGGGCAAAGGTTACATTCCCCATTGGACAGGTTGCAACCCCTGATATGACCCACTCAGTGGCGGAGGGGGCAAAGGAGGGGGTGCACGACTCTTGGTACCTGGGGATCTGGCATTCGCTAGGAACTTCACATAAGGACTCAAATGGGTGGAAGTGAAAATAATAAGACAAACAAGGCCAAGATCTTACGAAGTGGAACTAATTGATAGGAGGGTTTGGAAGCGGCATGTGGCTCAAATAAGGTCAGTCTGGGGGGAAGGCACACAAATCAACTCCCCTATAACCTCCTCTTATTCCACAAGTGTCTGGGAGGAGAAGGTGACTTCACCTGGTTTGCATAACCCAGTTCATCAAACTTCTGGACAGGTGGAGCTCCATGACTCCATGCCCCAGGTGGAGATGGTAGGGGTAGGCGTTTTTCCCACACAGAGTAACATCACTCCAGTTGCGGCAGACTCAACTGTCAACAAACCCATACCGACTGACATCATCCCAACCATCGAGCCGGCTGTCATGACTCAAGCAGAGCCGACTCAGGACGCAGCCTCTATCCCAGTCCCGGAAGAGAAGGAGCTGTGCAGATCGGCCAGACTTAGATCAGCACCCACGTACATGCACGACTACATATGTTTTTGACCCAATGTTGCTTCTAGAGGGGGAGGAGTGTTGCATATGCAAATAAGTTAGTTCGCGCCGGCGTGAAAAGGGTGAGTGTGGATTGGCCGCCGTGCCTGACAGCTCGTATAAAAGCGAGCTGTCAGTGGGTGGCGCTTGTTCTTATTGTGTTGACTTGGTTTGAACCCTCACTCAGAGTCGGGCCTACATCTAACAATAAGTTTCCTATTTGCTTGCACTGATCATTTTCACTGCCTCAAAGGAATTACTGTGTATACTTGGTGCACAATAAATCAGCTCAAGAAAGGCAGTTTCAGAGGTGATTGTAAAGTATGTGCAGCAGTGGTGGGTTTCAAAATTTTTTACTATCAGTTCTGTGGGTGTGGCTTGGGGGTGTGTAGTGTGGCTTGGGGGTGTGGCTTGGTGGCCATGGCAGGGGAAGGATACTGTAAAATCTCCATTCCCACCCCACTCCAGGGGAAGGTTACTGCAAAGTCCTCATTTCCTCCCAATCAGCTGGGACTCAGGAGGCAGAGAATAGATGGGGGCAGGGCCAGTCAGAGGTGGTATTTACCGGTTCTCTGAACTACTCAAAATTTCCGCTACCAGTTCTCTAAAACTGGTCAGAACCAGTTTCTACCTCTGATCCAGCCTTATTGTTTTCCTTAATAATTTGATAGAAATCTAAGTGATCCATTTATTCTGGAATCATTCATAGTTTCTTTAAATTCCACCTGAATAAAATTTATATTATATTATAGTTATATTTCTGTCAGAAATGGCAAACATACTCTACAAATAAGATAATGTTAACAATACATGAGCCGATAGCTCATTAAAGACGACAGATTATTCTGGTTTTATGGAAGATCTATAAGTCTTCCAGCTAATTATTCCAAGGAAAGTCTGTCAGCACACCTTACCTTTAATTTTGAGGTGACAAAAAGTTATTAACCTCATGACTTATTAAAAAAACAACCTCTTCCTCCCTCTCTCTCCTTCCAAGTGCTGATATTAATATTACAGCCCAAATTTAGTTAAGCCACTGATCCAATATTGGGATCCTAGTCGATAATATGAAACTACTATCTGGTAGTCTCATATGAGAGTAGGATAGTATTTTCTACTTAAAATATTATTAAATATTCCTAAGAGGTCTGTAAGGGGTGTGCATAAGAGCACCAGCCTGCCTACCGCTCCTCTCCTAATGTTCTCTTTATTTGTATTCATTTTTGTAATCAGTTCATGCTTATACTTATATATATTACTTAATATGTAATTGACAAAATAAATAAATAAATTAATTAATTAACTACTTTTTTTAAAAAGACATGGATTAGATATTCAAGGGGATTTACAGACTCTTCTGAAAGGAGTGGAGAGATTCAATGTAAAGGGCGATGACCTCCAGAGTGTTCCGTCTCCCTTGCTCATCCATGGAGCCTTGGCATTTCCAGTTGGCATAACTGATACATATCAGTCCTTCCTGGCAGCTGCATACTATGGTCGAGGACGCATTGTAGTTGCCTCTCATGAAGTCTTCCTCAAAATGCAATCAATGAAATCTTTCCTCCTCAATGCCATCAGTTGGCTTTCTGCCGGAAAGGAAAATAAGGTGGGCATTGGAGACAGCTTATATGAACTTTACTCCATGCTAAACCAAGCCAAGATTCCATGTGAGCTAACCGACTTTAAAGAAGGCCTAGGCATATATTGTTGTACAGCCTACGATGCCAAAGAGAAGGAAAGGATCCACAAATTTGTCTCTGAAGGAGGAGGGCTCCTGATTGGGGGTCAGTCGTGGCATTGGGCATCTATGAATCCTGACTCCAGTGCTTTTGCAGAATATCCAGGAAATAAGATCCTGAATAAGTTTGGAATTGGGATTATTTCGCAATATTTGGAAGTAGCTGAAAATAGCTGTCCTGTTGGAGAAGCCAGTGAAATAGCTTCCACCTATCATTTCCGGAAAGCATTCTTGAAATTCAAGGAACACATTCGAAATGAGCAGATTCTACAACCACCATATTCCTTGCAGCGCCAGAAGTTGATGCAAGACATTGGGCTATTCCTTGAGATCCCAGCTACGAACTCCTGTCCTTTCTCTTCAGTTCATGAAGAAACTCTAGAGTTGGTTCAGATTAAAGGGATCCCTGAGGTCAGTGAACACAACCCAATCCAAGCCAATTCAGACCAAGGCATCTTACTTCAAATAGCTTCTGTGCTCTATAACCTTCTACCAGAGTTTCAAGGCTTAGTACCCAGCCTGATGCCAGATTATCCAAATTATTATCCTATAGCACCTCCTCAAAAAATCCAAGTAAACGGAAGCAATGCAGGTACGAAATGTTGTTCTTACTTCTGAATCTAATGGTTATTATTTCAGGGTTATGATGTATGTGTGCAGGACATTCTTTTTTATCAAGCAATATTCAGTATTCTTTCAAATCTTCCAACACTAGACTATGTTCATTAGGAGAACATGCATGTAAATGAACTGAGAAAACTGTTTGATTGAAGGATAAAATGTAAGCTAAATCTACAAGAAGAGCCAAATGACCAAATTAGTTATGCTGTTTTGCAGTTAGAGATGATTTCGGAGGGGACATCCTTTCATTTTGATAACACAAAGAGTGTTTAGCGTATCCTTGACACAGCTACTAGCATCAAATCTCAGGAATGCAGACTTTTCAGTAATCTTATGTATTCAGACATGAAACTCCGAAAGATTTTATATTTTCCTTTTAGGAAAGGAAGCTTGGAGAAGCACTGGCATGTTTGCTGCCCCTGCAACAACGGTCACTTTGTTATTCCCAGCCTCCGCCCTCAATGCAAAATTGCAGGTAATATTACGGTGGTTCTAAATCACACATCATGATACAGTTAAGATTCTGCAGGTCTCATATACACTAAGATAACACACTCCCCCCCCCCCATGTATTTTGCTCACTTCCTCTCCAGCTTTGTCAATTTTAAGCTACCAGTAGTAGAATGTTACTGTTTATTGCCTTGCTGTATTAATGATTTTAATCAGTTTTTAAAGATTGTGTTCAGATTTCTACTCCATCAAAAATGTTTATGGAGAACTTTCAATTTCATAAAAATAGTTTGCCTTTCAGATAAATATATTCATACATTGAGATTCCTGCAGCACTAAAACAATTTAATCTCCAGCTTTAGTTCCACATCTCCAATCCATCAGTAATGAGAGGGCAAAACAAAGATGGTAGCAGGAGAAAAGATAATATTCTACCACTAGTAGTTAGTCTTCGTTGCCGTGAAGTTCATTTGGGTTTTAGCATGTCCCATACCCAGGCCTGAATCCTGGTTGAGAAAGATTCAGACAATTCAACCCCATTTTACAACTTTTCTTGCCATAGTTCTTAAGTGAACCTCAGCAGTTGTTAATCATATGGCTGTCATAATCGCAGCCGTTCATAAAGACATGATAGTTGCCAAGCGTCTGAATTTTGATGATGTGACCATGGGAATGCGGCAACAGTTGTAAATGTGAGTCGTCAGTGCTAACTTCAAACAGTCACTAAACTAATGGTTGTAAATCGAGAACTACCTGTACGAAGCCATTTCTCTTCATTGTGACTTGTTCATTTCAATGCAGGTTGTTTTCCACAGGTGCAGATTGGATGCCAGAGTGATAATATAGGTGATTGTGACGAATGGAAGCGTCCCCCAGTAATGACAAGGCGATTTAAGGTGCAGACTGAGAAGATGGAGGTCTCCAGTTTGTGGGGAGGCCTCCTGTACATAATTGTACCAGAGAACTCTTCACTGGGCTACTTCTCTGTCACCATCGAAGGGCCCACCCAAGCTCCTTATTTCAAGCATGGTAACACAACTCCTTCCTCAATTTATGAAGTTCAAAACTTTTCTGCTGTGCTGGTTGGTTCTGATCTGGCTCCAAAAGGCATTGGATCCAGCAAACTTTCTGGAGTCCATCTCCATTTAGAAACCCAGCAGAAAAATGGCTACACTTTAGTATCCATAGTAGTATTTAGTATTGCAGAGAAATGTTGCACACCAAGTATTTACAAGGAATAAGCTGCACCGTTGTATGTCTTCTGTTCAAATATTGTCCTGGAATGATAGTGGGGTCACGGAAGGATCATATTTAAATAGGACACTATAGAATATCGTATTCAAGACTGTGGAGACTTAATTATTATTTTATTTCTTTTAATAAAGATTAGGAATAATGAAATCAATATATCAGGATATTTTGGAAAGTTCATTTTAAAAATGGGTGATTCCTTGAAATCCTAGACCAATTGTTCTTTCTATGGCAAAAATGTTGGAAATCCTGTTTACATATAGCGCCACAGAGCAAAGAGTACATTCACCATGTGCTTTATTGTTCAGCTGTTTTACACTGTAACAGGAGACGGGAAACTCTGCTAAGAACAAAAGAGCAGAGACTATATACCATACATCCAAAATGGTAAAAACTGCCATCTACTGGATGAATACTACTGTAGTTGTTGCATAGAAATACATTCCAACATTGAATTCCAACAATAAATCGACATTTCCCAGGACAATGGATGCAGCAGAGATTTGCAAAAGAAATCCTGTGGAATTTCTGTACATTCTTTGCCCTTTCTTGGAATGTATCATTGGCCACACCTTTCAAAATATTATGATCAGGAAAGCATTTTTCTTTCTCCAGCCTGTTTTTCGGTTTAAGAAAATAATGTACCCAAGTGTTCTGTCTTAAATGTTTCTTTAGGTAAAACCAGCATCCAGGATTGGCAAGATACTATCCGCCACCATCCCGCTCCCTGGGCGGAACTGGAAACCGAAAGTATCATCCTCACAGTGCCGTCAGAATCTGTACGTAGTCACAATGGGATCACGTTCCTACTCCAGACCTGGGATCAGATGACGAGGGCCATCAGCTGCCTAGCAGCCATCCCTCCTATTTTCCCAAGACCAGAGAGAATTGTGGCAGACGTTCAGATATCAGCAGGCAAGTTTAAACCAGTTCACATCACGCTCTGTAGAGGAAAACCATAAAATATTATTGGTCTGTTTTCCTAACTTCCAGGTCAAAATGTGTTTTGACAGAAGTATTGTACTAGTGCTGGGATAGCAGTGTCCCAATACCTAATGGGCTGCCCCAAAGAAGAGGAGGGCTGGCCTATTTAGGCAAAGCACCCAAGTGCACAACAAGGTGTGATGTATGGAAACTAATCAAGGAGGGAAACAACCTGGAACTAAGGAGGAATTTCCTGACAGTGAGAACAATTAATTAGTAGAATGACTTGCCTCCAGAAGTTGTGGGTGAAGGTGTTTAGGTGTTTGGATGGCCATTTGTTTGGAATGGTAGAGGACCGTGATGGCGAACCTATGGCACACTGGCCAGCTGACTTTGGGCCTTCTGGGCCTACTGGAAATCAGGAAATAGGCTGTTTCTGGCCTCCAATGGGGGTGGGGAAGCCTGTTTTCATCTTCCCCAGACTCCTAGAGGGACTCTGGAGCCAGCAGAGAGCAAAATATGGCCCTGCGAGGCCCACCGCACCATCACATAGCAAAAGCAGGGTGAGGGCAGGGGGTCACACGTGCATGCGGGGGGAGAGGGCTCATAGTAATATGGGTGTGGGCACACAGACCCCCCCCCACTGCATTACCCCCACTTTTGGC
>JANHFP010003169.1:25118-38566 GCA_032468135.1 Calamaria suluensis | reverse complement strand
TTTGAAACGGAGATGAGCACTGCCCCCTAGAGTCGGAAACAACTAGCACATATGTGCAAGGGAAACCTTTACCTTTTAATACTTTCAGGAGTAATAATATAGTCTAATACTTTCAGGAGACCAGAAACAGGACATAGAGGATATGCTCTTTTCTCAAGGGGGAATGTTCAGTGGTGTTCTAGGGTGACCAAAGATGAGATTCAGAACTAATGATTGTTGATAGGTCATTCTAGGCATATAGTCGTATAGCCACATTAAAGTATGTGACAGCGTTAAAAAACATATTTGACTATGAGTTTCTTAATCTTCCTTTATTAAGTAAACCAATATTGGCTGGAATCACACAACAAACTAAGCCATAATTCATAGTTTCGTAATCGCAATGGCTGAATTTATAGAACAGATCCAAACAACTCATATTATGGTTTAGAACAGGGCGGTCAAACTCAATAATTTCATTGAGGGTCCCATCAGGGCTGTGACTGAACTCGGGGTTGGGGGTTGGATGGGCATGGCCGACTGGGTGGGTGTGGCCAACTGGGTGGCTGTGGCTATCTTGACACCACTTCCCAAAGACTGGGCCGAAGCAATGCAGGCTGGCCTCTTCCATTTTCCAGGACAGCTCTGGATCTGACCACAATGCGGGCCAGATGCAGCCTGCAGGCCTTGTGTTTGACACCCCTGGTTTAGAATGAAGGGTGTGGGATGAAATGTAGTGGATTGGATTCCAGGAAGGAGAGTATATTGCAGATGCAAATAGTAGAAATCCTCAGTCTGGCAAGATTCTGTCTACTGGTCTGGAAACAACAAAGTACGCAGTGTGGCAGGACGAATATGTGTTATTCTTGGTTTTTGAGCTGGCAGTGTGTCGACACCTGTATAGGAATTTAATATATATAAAAAATCCTTAAATAATGCAGGGCAATGGCTGACAAAGCATTATTTTTTTTCCTAAATTTCAAACTTTCAACTGGGAACTTGCAGCTAAATATTGTAAAAATATTTGTCTGGCGGTTATATTATAGAGTGCTTATCATTCATCTTTTGAAAGACTTTATCTTTCTCATCTGTTAGAAGCAAATTCTAGGGGTCCAATTACTTTGGGGTGTTGGATATTGAATACCCACAGCTGGATGTCAGCACACAAATCCAACAGAACCGCTGATCTAGTACATATCTACTAGGCTCCTAACTCATTTTGATCATCATCCAATCCTCCCCCTCACTCTTTTGGCACACAAATTTAAATCACACAGCACAATAATTACTACTGGGACTTGATCTAATGAGTTGGTCAGAGGTGGTTCATTTTCCTGGATTCCATTAGCTTGAAATCTATTTAAATCCTGCCACCAAGGTTACTATGAGGCTGATTTAAACTGAAAGATTAATTGTACACAGCTTTCCTTCTCCATAAAAAGTTAGCTTTATATCCTTTTCATGAATTTCCCAAATCCATTGAGTTGTTCACCCTGAGACATCAGATGCTGGAGCCAATAAGCTCCAACAAAGAACTTAGATGAATTGAAGCCTTCAAGATTCTGTCTTCAGTGTATCCTTCTACGTGTTTGATCTCCAAAGTTGATTTTTTAAAAGCCTAAAGGGACAGGGTGGTTCAGCGGGTAAGGCAGCTGAGTTTGTCGATCGGAAGGTTGGCAGTTCAGCAGCTCGAATCCCTAGTACCGTGTAATGGAGTGAGCTCCTGTTACTTGTCCCAGCTTCTGCCAACCTAGCAGTTTCGAAAGCATGTAAAAATGCAAGTAGAAAAAATAGGGACCCCCTTTGGTGGGAAGGTAACAGCATTCTGTGCTTTAGTCATGCCATCCACATGACCATGGAGACATCTTTGGACAGCGCTAGCTCTTTGGTTTTGAAATGGAGATGAGCACCGCCCCTTAGAGTCAGAAATGACTAGCACATATGTATGAGGGAAACCTTTACCTTTAAAGGTGTACAAGCAAATGCTAATGTTCTTCTGCCTTAGGCATGCACAGTACTGAAGGGTTCCAATTCATTGCCTGCAAGTCTATTGCAGAATTTCTATTGATGGCTCAGCAATACTGAGCTTGAGGCCAGGGCTATCAAAATACCAGAGATCTAACATTTTCAAAGGTAAACTTTTTATCTTCTTATACCCTATAATGTTTTCTATAGTGCTAATCCTATACAGTAGTACCTTGGTACTCAACTGCTTTGATTCAGCACATTTTGATACAAAAATGTTGTCCTGGTCTTCATGTTCATGTTCAATAATCAGTGGAACCTCTTGCCTGTTGTGAATGCTCCAACACTGGACATTTTTAAGAAGAGATTGGATAGCCACTTGTCTGCAATGGTATTGATCAGGGGTCTCCAAGCTTGGCAACTTTAAGACTTGTGGACTTAAAATCCCAGAATTCATCAGCCAGCATAGCTGTGCTTGTAGCTTTCTATTACCTCAGAGGTCTTCAAACTTGGCAGCTTTAAGGCTTGTGGACTTCAACTCCCAGAATTTTCCAGCCAGCATAGCTGTACCAGAGTATAAGATGCACCTTAGTTTTTGGGGAGGAAATAAGAAAAAAAATCTTCCTCTGCCTATCAGCATCCATTGGTATTCATCTGGCTAGCGTCCTGTCAGTGTGTGAGAGAGTTGAGGGCTGTTTGGAAGCTGAAACAGTATTTGCTGTGTGAGCAACAAGGAAGGAGACAGCAAGGAGCCTGGGCGTGGCTTAGCTCTGCAGCTCTGAGTCTGCTCTAAACTAGTCAGCTGCTTAAAACTGAAACTCCTCTCCTTTGTTTGTGGTTTTCTTGTGTTTACTACCATGCTGGAAAACCTGCCTTTGGTGTTGTATATCTACTTCATGTGTTATATTATACATAAAGAGAAGTTATTGAGTTCTGCTGAATCAGTTACTTGTGTGCTTTCTGGATGTGATTGCTGCTGCAAGCTCTGAGTCCTCGCAGCAAATAGCAAACAGCCAGGTCAGCTTCGGCACATTATCGCAGCTTGATTCAGCAAGAACAGCTGATTGGCGGGTGGATCGGCCTCCCGGAATACACCCCCCCCCAGCAGCTGTTCTAGGTTGCAGTGTTTGCCACAGACCATCACCGCCTCTTCGAAACTGCTAGGTTGGCAGAAGCTGGGACAAGTAACGGGAGCTCATCCCATTACACGGCACTAGGGATTCAAACCGCTGAACTGCCAACCTTCCGATCGACAAACTCAGTTGTCTTACCCACTGAGCCACCATGTCCCTTTAGATGAGTATAGAGGGAGCATAAAAGTTTAATAAGTCTATCACACTACCCACTATACTGTACCTAATATGACAGGCATGATTAATTTAGATATTCAGGCATGATTAATTTAGACTAATTTATGACACAGGATGGGCTGCTGCATAGAACCTGGTAATATCACATGTTATAGCATTGTTAATACCTAAAAGCAGCAGCAAGGTATATAATTGCCTTGATGCTGCTTGGGTGGGTACTTATGCAATAGTGACGGAATGAGGCTAGTACAAATGACTCTCCAATACAGACAACAGAGAATTAAAGAAGAGGTCTTTAGGATGGCAGATGAGCATCTTGCTATATTTTCAGTAATGTAGTCCCCAGGGGTTTCCTACTGTAGGCAGTACACTCCCAGGTTTGGGGGCTTTTCACATATGCCATGATTTTAGTTTTCTGATAATTGAGGTCTAGCTTGTCTTTCTTCTTTGAAATACTGTGTTAGAGCTCTTAGTGTTCTTTTAAGGCTTGTACGTTTTCCTGAAAGTATTGCTGCCTTGTCCACTTACACTGCAACAAAGATGTGTCTTCCTAGCTCCTTTTGGAGAGTAAAAGTTTGTGTTAAGCTACCAGGGAATTGATATAGAAGTTGAATAGGACTGGGGCTAATGTGCAACCTTGCTTGACACCGTTCTCAGTTTCAATCACAGTGGTAAGATGGCCGTGGGAGTTTCATCTTATTTTGACTAAGGTCCCTTCAAAAAAACATACATATTAGATGAAGTAAACACCAGTAAATCAGTAAAAGTAAATCAAGGAGACCTCCTGTTTTTCCCATAGTTTAAGTTGGGATATACTAGAATCAAAAGCTGCTTTGAAGTCTGTGAAGGCAGAATGAACGAAGTTCGTGTTCAGGGGGATTATTTTTTGATGAGATATGGAGTATTAGGCAGTGTTAAATGGTGAGTCAGTCTTTTATAAAATCAGCTTGCTCCTCTGCAAGTATGTTTTCTTGTTCCAGACAAGGGAACAAGAAGAATCTGGAAGTCTTTCATAATGGCAGAATTTCTATAGTTTGGCTAGGTTCTTCAAGTCCAGTAGAGGTATCCACGTAGAGTATGCCTTCCAGGTCCCTGGGGGGATGTGACAGTCCACAACGAATTGGGCCATTGGTTTGGACTCTTGTAAAATACATTATAGTTATTTTTATTATATCACATGAACAAAATGAGCAATTCTGTACATTATAAAAAAATAATCCCATTAAGTTCAATTTTAAGTAAAAAGGCGCTTTTGTTGTTGAAATGTCTGTGGCAACAAACAGGTACTCCTCTCTTAATGACCATTGCTGAATAAACGATAGTTACAACAAGTCCTTGGAGTTATAGTTGCTGTTTCTGTGATCAAATTTCTAGCATTTGCAAGCATTTCTCAATTTAGGATTGCAGCATGTGCTTCAATTCCTCCTGCCTATCTTGCCACAAATCTGTCCTTTTGACTACCTTACCTACATTAGCTGCCTTAGTCTACATTTGCCTATCCCAGATACCATTCCCATCTTCCTCCTCCACCTCCTCTTCCTCCTCCTTCACCTGGCCAAGGCAGCTCTCTGAGGTGGGGGAGGATAGTCAGACTGGGAGTTGAAGTGGAGGCAAGCCCAGCAAGAAAAAAGAAGCATGTGATCTTCACCTAACAATGTGGTTACCCTTTGAGAGTTGTATGCATTGAAATTTCATTTTAATGTATGCCAATTAGTGTACATTAAAAGTGACAATAAATTTATTCTAATGATTGCAAACAGGACTACCACAACTGCTGTCATTTAGCATTGCAGTCATGTGATGTTCTATCTAACAACTACTTCATTTAGTGGTGAATTTTGTGGTTCCAGTTAGCATTAAGGACTATCTGTACTGAGTGGAAAGCATTAAAGAAAAATATTTCAACATGCTTTTTGTTTATATTGAATCCACTATATGGTGAATAGGATGCTAAAGTATTACATATGTACACTAGATCGAGTTGTATTTTAAAAAGGTGGGTATAATAATTTTAATATTAATTTTAATATTAATATTATTAATAATGATGATGATGATGATAATAATGATAATAATGATGATGATGATGATGATGATAATAATAATAATAACAACAACAACAACAACAACAACAACAGATAAAACACCAACATTTTGGAATGATCCCTTAATCAAATTACTGAACATATGTTGATGGTTGTATTAGTCTCTCCCTCTTTTGTATCTATAAATGAAAAATATGTTTTCAGTTCTATTTGCCTGACCCTGCCAGTTGTTATTATATACTGATCGGCTATTTCTTTGGCAGATGAAGAAAAACTTTGTGGGAATTAGTAGAATGGCTGATATTGAAATGCTTAAGATAAAAGTTAAATTTGTGTACTTTGAGTCAAGATTGGCTGTCAATAGAACAAGCAATTCTCTTTAAAGTGGAAAAAAGCCAATCTTTGTGTCATGTTAATTTGTGTGATGGATAACAGAAATATATGCTCTCTTTATTTTTCTGTAGTCTTTCAAAATACAGAAGCTATTTGCTGTTGCTTCCACAACAAATTTGTCACTTTAGAAATTTTGACAAGCACTTTATACTGTGAACAATTTCCAAATCAAGGCTGCAAAAATTGATAGGGATATCTGTTTTATTTCCAAAAATTATCTTATAAAAAATAAGTAATTGCATAGACTAGATCAAGTGGGTTGTGCACTCCTACAGTAATACACTGTTACTTTACAGTTAAGTCGACTCTGATGAATAGAAAATATTATAATGAAAATAGAGGGGGCATTATTTTTTTATCCTGCTATTTATAAACAAGACTGTTCTGTATCCCTTAATTTTAAGGTAACAGAGTTACACAACATCAAAAACATAACCAGACTGCCTCGAGAAACCAAGAAGCATGCAGTAGCAATTATCTTTCATGATAAGACATCAAAAACATTTGCCTGTGAGTCAGGTAAGCAGTTATTTTTAACTTGTATCTTTAACTTGTATTTTAACAGTGTATCTTTAACTTGAGTAAATTTTGCTACCTATGAAACAGTACTTCATATGAATTAAGATACATTGTTCATCTTAGTAGGAATGTGAGACAACTGTTTGTTGCATGATGGGATGGTTTATCTCCCCCTCTCAGTATTTTTAAAATCCTTCTATTCTTATTTATTACTTATCATTTTGGTTAGTTTGTCCCCCAGGTGGACAAAAGGTCTCTTACAAGTTTCCAGTGCAACTTCTAGAGCTGAATAAACATTGCCTCAGGGAAGCTATAAAAGAAGCAGTAATGTGCATTTTTGTTGGTTGCTAAACTTGTTACCAGCACATGCTAGAATACTAAAAATCCTGTGTAATTCCATGTGTGTAAAAGGGGTACAAAGAACTGTTCTAATTCCAGGTTAAATTCACCTTCAGTTTCATTTTATCTGTGGCTACTATGGTTTTCCAATATTACAAACATTGGAAGTCATATATATGACTTCCAATGTTTGTAATATTGGAAAACCATAGTAGCCACAGATAAAATGAAACTGAAGGTGAATTTAACCTGGAATTAGAACAGTTCTTTGTACCCCTTTTACACACATGGAATTACACAGGATTTTTAGTATTCTAGCATGTGCTGGTAACAAGTTTAGCAACCAACAAAAATGCACATTACTGCTTCTTTTATAGCTTCCCTGAGGCAATGTTTATTCAGCTCTAGAAGTTGCACTGGAAACTTGTAAGAGACCTTTTGTCCACCTGGGGGACAAACTAACCAAAATGATAAGTAATAAATAAGAATAGAAGGATTTTAAAAATACTGAGAGGGGGAGATAAACCATCCCATCATGCAACAAACAGTTGTCTCACATTCCTACTAAGATGAACAATGTATCTTAATTCATATGAAGTACTGTTTCATAGGTAGCAAAATTTACTCAAGTTAAAGATACACTGTTAAAATACAAGTTAAAGATACAAGTTAAAAATAACTGCTTACCTGACTCACAGGCAAATGTTTTTGATGTCTTATCATGAAAGATAATTGCTACTGCATGCTTCTTGGTTTCTCGAGGCAGTCTGGTTATGTTTTTGATGTTGTGTAACTCTGTTACCTTAAAATTAAGGGATACAGAACAGTCTTGTTTATAAATAGCAGGATAAAAAAATAATGCCCCCTCTATTTTCATTATAATATTTTCTATTCATCAGAGTCGACTTAACTGTAAAGTAACAGTGTATTACTGTAGGAGTGCACAACCCACTTGATCTAGTCTATGCAATTACTTATTTTTTATAAGATAATTTTTGGAAATAAAACAGATATCCCTATCAATTTTTGCAGCCTTGATTTGGAAATTGTTCACAGTATAAAGTGCTTGTCAAAATTTCTAAAGTGACAAATTTGTTGTGGAAGCAACAGCAAATAGCTTCTGTATTTTGAAAGACTACAGAAAAATAAAGAGAGCATATATTTCTGTTATCCATCACACAAATTAACATGACACAAAGATTGGCTTTTTTCCACTTTAAAGAGAATTGCTTGTTCTATTGACAGCCAATCTTGACTCAAAGTACACAAATTTAACTTTTATCTTAAGCATTTCAATATCAGCCATTCTACTAATTCCCACAAAGTTTTTCTTCATCTGCCAAAGAAATAGCCGATCAGTATATAATAACAACTGGCAGGGTCAGGCAAATAGAACTGAAAACATATTTTTCATTTATAGATACAAAAGAGGGAGAGACTAATACAACCATCAACATATGTTCAGTAATTTGATTAAGGGATCATTCCAAAATGTTGGTGTTTTATCTGTTGTTGTTGTTGTTGTTGTTGTTGTTATTATTATTATTATCATCATCATCATCATCATCATTATTATCATTATTATCATCATCATCATCATTATTAATAATATTAATATTAAAATTAATATTAAAATTATTATACCCACCTTTTTAAAATACAACTCGATCTAGTGTACATATGTAATACTTTAGCATCCTATTCACCATATAGTGGATTCAATATAAACAAAAAGCATGTTGAAATATTTTTCTTTAATGCTTTCCACTCAGTACAGATAGTCCTTAATGCTAACTGGAACCACAAAATTCACCACTAAATGAAGTAGTTGTTAGATAGAACATCACATGACTGCAATGCTAAATGACAGCAGTTGTGGTAGTCCTGTTTGCAATCATTAGAATAAATTTATTGTCACTTTTAATGTACACTAATTGGCATACATTAAAATGAAATTTCAATGCATACAACTCTCAAAGGGTAACCACATTGTTAGGTGAAGATCACATGCTTCTTTTTTCTTGCTGGGCTTGCCTCCACTTCAACTCCCAGTCTGACTATCCTCCCCCACCTCAGAGAGCTGCCTTGGCCAGGTGAAGGAGGAGGAAGAGGAGGTGGAGGAGGAAGATGGGAATGGTATCTGGGATAGGCAAATGTAGACTAAGGCAGCTAATGTAGGTAAGGTAGTCAAAAGGACAGATTTGTGGCAAGATAGGCAGGAGGAATTGAAGCACATGCTGCAATCCTAAATTGAGAAATGCTTGCAAATGCTAGAAATTTGATCACAGAAACAGCAACTATAACTCCAAGGACTTGTTGTAACTATCGTTTATTCAGCAATGGTCATTAAGAGAGGAGTACCTGTTTGTTGCCACAGACATTTCAACAACAAAAGCGCCTTTTTACTTAAAATTGAACTTAATGGGATTATTTTTTTATAATGTACAGAATTGCTCATTTTGTTCATGTGATATAATAAAAATAACTATAATGTATTTTACAAGAGTCCAAACCAATGGCCCAATTCGTTGTGGACTGTCACATCCCCCCAGGGACCTGGAAGGCATACTCTACGTGGATACCTCTACTGGACTTGAAGAACCTAGCCAAACTATAGAAATTCTGCCATTATGAAAGACTTCCAGATTCTTCTTGTTCCCTTGTCTGGAACAAGAAAACATACTTGCAGAGGAGCAAGCTGATTTTATAAAAGACTGACTCACCATTTAACACTGCCTAATACTCCATATCTCATCAAAAAATAATCCCCCTGAACACGAACTTCGTTCATTCTGCCTTCACAGACTTCAAAGCAGCTTTTGATTCTAGTATATCCCAACTTAAACTATGGGAAAAACAGGAGGTCTCCTTGATTTACTTTTACTGATTTACTGGTGTTTACTTCATCTAATATGTATGTTTTTTTGAAGGGACCTTAGTCAAAATAAGATGAAACTCCCACGGCCATCTTACCACTGTGATTGAAACTGAGAACGGTGTCAAGCAAGGTTGCACATTAGCCCCAGTCCTATTCAACTTCTATATCAATTCCCTGGTAGCTTAACACAAACTTTTACTCTCCAAAAGGAGCTAGGAAGACACATCTTTGTTGCAGTGTAAGTGGACAAGGCAGCAATACTTTCAGGAAAACGTACAAGCCTTAAAAGAACACTAAGAGCTCTAACACAGTATTTCAAAGAAGAAAGACAAGCTAGACCTCAATTATCAGAAAACTAAAATCATGGCATATGTGAAAAGCCCCCAAACCTGGGAGTGTACTGCCTACAGTAGGAAACCCCTGGGGACTACATTACTGAAAATATAGCAAGATGCTCATCTGCCATCCTAAAGACCTCTTCTTTAATTCTCTGTTGTCTGTATTGGAGAGTCATTTGTACTAGCCTCATTCCGTCACTATTGCATAAGTACCCACCCAAGCAGCATCAAGGCAATTATATACCTTGCTGCTGCTTTTAGGTATTAACAATGCTATAACATGTGATATTACCAGGTTCTATGCAGCAGCCCATCCTGTGTCATAAATTAGTCTAAATTAATCATGCCTGAATATCTAAATTAATCATGCCTGTCATATTAGGTACAGTATAGTGGGTAGTGTGATAGACTTATTAAACTTTTATGCTCCCTCTATACTCATCTAAAGGGACATGGTGGCTCAGTGGGTAAGACAACTGAGTTTGTCGATCGGAAGGTTGGCAGTTCAGCGGTTTGAATCCCTAGTGCCGTGTAATGGGATGAGCTCCCGTTACTTGTCCCAGCTTCTGCCAACCTAGCAGTTTCGAAGAGGCGGTGATGGTCTGTGGCAAACACTGCAACCTAGAACAGCTGCTGGGGGGGGGTGTATTCCGGGAGGCCGATCCACCCGCCAATCAGCTGTTCTTGCTGAATCAAGCTGCGATAATGTGCCGAAGCTGACCTGGCTGTTTGCTATTTGCTGCGAGGACTCAGAGCTTGCAGCAGCAATCACATCCAGAAAGCACACAAGTAACTGATTCAGCAGAACTCAATAACTTCTCTTTATGTATAATATAACACATGAAGTAGATATACAACACCAAAGGCAGGTTTTCCAGCATGGTAGTAAACACAAGAAAACCACAAACAAAGGAGAGGAGTTTCAGTTTTAAGCAGCTGACTAGTTTAGAGCAGACTCAGAGCTGCAGAGCTAAGCCACGCCCAGGCTCCTTGCTGTCTCCTTCCTTGTTGCTCACACAGCAAATACTGTTTCAGCTTCCAAACAGCCCTCAACTCTCTCACACACTGACAGGACGCTAGCCAGATGAATACCAATGGATGCTGATAGGCAGAGGAAGATTTTTTTTCTTATTTCCTCCCCAAAAACTAAGGTGCATCTTATACTCTGGTACAGCTATGCTGGCTGGAAAATTCTGGGAGTTGAAGTCCACAAGCCTTAAAGCTGCCAAGTTTGAAGACCTCTGAGGTAATAGAAAGCTACAAGCACAGCTATGCTGGCTGATGAATTCTGGGATTTTAAGTCCACAAGTCTTAAAGTTGCCAAGCTTGGAGACCCCTGATCAATACCATTGCAGACAAGTGGCTATCCAATCTCTTCTTAAAAATGTCCAGTGTTGGAGCATTCACAACAGGCAAGAGGTTCCACTGATTATTGAACATGAACATGAAGACCAGGACAACATTTTTGTATCAAAATGTGCTGAATCAAAGCAGTTGAGTACCAAGGTACTACTGTATAGGATTAGCACTATAGAAAACATTATAGGGTATAAGAAGATAAAAAGTTTACCTTTGAAAATGTTAGATCTCTGGTATTTTGATAGCCCTGGCCTCAAGCTCAGTATTGCTGAGCCATCAATAGAAATTCTGCAATAGACTTGCAGGCAATGAATTGGAACCCTTCAGTACTGTGCATGCCTAAGGCAGAAGAACATTAGCATTTGCTTGTACACCTTTAAAGGTAAAGGTTTCCCTCATACATATGTGCTAGTCATTTCTGACTCTAAGGGGCGGTGCTCATCTCCATTTCAAAACCAAAGAGCTAGCGCTGTCCAAAGATGTCTCCATGGTCATGTGGATGGCATGACTAAAGCACAGAATGCTGTTACCTTCCCACCAAAGGGGGTCCCTATTTTTTCTACTTGCATTTTTACATGCTTTCGAAACTGCTAGGTTGGCAGAAGCTGGGACAAGTAACAGGAGCTCACTCCATTACACGGTACTAGGGATTCGAGCTGCTGAACTGCCAACCTTCCGATCGACAAACTCAGCTGCCTTACCCGCTGAACCACCCTGTCCCTTTAGGCTTTTAAAAAATCAACTTTGGAGATCAAACACGTAGAAGGATACACTGAAGACAGAATCTTGAAGGCTTCAATTCATCTAAGTTCTTTGTTGGAGCTTATTGGCTCCAGCATCTGATGTCTCAGGGTGAACAACTCAATGGATTTGGGAAATTCATGAAAAGGATATAAAGCTAACTTTTTATGGAGAAGGAAAGCTGTGTACAATTAATCTTTCAGTTTAAATCAGCCTCATAGTAACCTTGGTGGCAGGATTTAAATAGATTTCAAGCTAATGGAATCCAGGAAAATGAACCACCTCTGACCAACTCATTAGATCAAGTCCCAGTAGTAATTATTGTGCTGTGTGATTTAAATTTGTGTGCCAAAAGAGTGAGGGGGAGGATTGGATGATGATCAAAATGAGTTAGGAGCCTAGTAGATATGTACTAGATCAGCGGTTCTGTTGGATTTGTGTGCTGACATCCAGCTGTGGGTATTCAATATCCAACACCCCAAAGTAATTGGACCCCTAGAATTTGCTTCTAACAGATGAGAAAGATAAAGTCTTTCAAAAGATGAATGATAAGCACTCTATAATATAACCGCCAGACAAATATTTTTACAATATTTAGCTGCAAGTTCCCAGTTGAAAGTTTGAAATTTAGGAAAAAAAATAATGCTTTGTCAGCCATTGCCCTGCATTATTTAAGGATTTTTTATATATATTAAATTCCTATACAGGTGTCGACACACTGCCAGCTCAAAAACCAAGAATAACACATATTCGTCCTGCCACACTGCGTACTTTGTTGTTTCCAGACCAGTAGACAGAATCTTGCCAGACTGAGGATTTCTACTATTTGCATCTGCAATATACTCTCCTTCCTGGAATCCAATCCACTACATTTCATCCCACACCCTTCATTCTAAACCAGGGGTGTCAAACACAAGGCCTGCAGGCTGCATCTGGCCCGCATTGTGGTCAGATCCAGAGCTGTCCTGGAAAATGGAAGAGGCCAGCCTGCATTGCTTCGGCCCAGTCTTTGGGAAGTGGTGTCAAGATAGCCACAGCCACCCAGTTGGCCACACCCACCCAGTCGGCCATGCCCATCCAACCCCCAACCCCGAGTTCAGTCACAGCCCTGATGGGACCCTCAATGAAATTATTGAGTTTGACCGCCCTGTTCTAAACCATAATATGAGTTGTTTGGATCTGTTCTATAAATTCAGCCATTGCGATTACGAAACTATGAATTATGGCTTAGTTTGTTGTGTGATTCCAGCCAATATTGGTTTACTTAATAAAGGAAGATTAAGAAACTCATAGTCAAATATGTTTTTTAACGCTGTCACATACTTTAATGTGGCTATACGACTATATGCCTAGAATGACCTATCAACAATCATTAGTTCTGAATCTCATCTTTGGTCACCCTAGAACACCACTGAACATTCCCCCTTGAGAAAAGAGCATATCCTCTATGTCCTGTTTCTGGTCTCCTGAAAGTATTAGACTATATTATTACTCCTGAAAGTATTAAAAGGTAAAGGTTTCCCTTGCACATATGTGCTAGTTGTTTCCGACTCTAGGGGGCAGTGCTCATCTCCGTTTCAAA
>JANHFP010003168.1:85529-96110 GCA_032468135.1 Calamaria suluensis | reverse complement strand
TGTCATTGTACTGTTCGTTTTTAGTCGGCTGTAAACCGCCCCGAGTCTTTGGAGAGGGGCAGTATAAAAATCTAAATAAATAAATAAAAAATTACTTCTTTTATTGTTGTGAGGCACCCAGAGTCATTAGCATGTGGAAGGCATACTTCGAGGTGGTTGCTCAATTAACAACAAACTTCGCCCTCCACTGACCCCCATCCTTTGTAGTTGGATTGCAGCATTTGCTGGTATTTATGTTTTGTGTTTCTGTGTATATATGTAAATATGTCTGTGATTGTAAACTGCTAGAGTTAGTCCAAGGTAAAATGAGTGTCCAATAAATTTTATAAATAATAAATAATACATGTTTAAATAGTAGTAGTAATAACACCAAATGAAGTACTACCTTGATATGGTTGTGGGGTTGCATACTCAGAAGCGGATAAGCACTATGCCAGAAGTTCTACTACACTGGACAGGTCTCATTATAGGTGCCAAATGAAAAGTGACTCTCCCATCAACAATAGTACCAATACTAGTATGCGACTTGGGGGCAATCAAAAACATCCTGAGCACCACTTTAACACCATTTGGCACTGACAAAATCCCATTAGTCAGTTGCAAACCGCAACTTACTTGGAAAAGCTTGCATCTTGAGATGATACCTTTAACACCATCAAACAACAGCATCTGCCTATCCTAGGTCCTTGGGAAAGACTCTATAGATAGAGAGTGTTGTTTTAAGAGAAAGATGTCACATGCTTTCTTACATACATATCTCTTTACAGATAACATTTTTGTTACAACTGTGGACTAAAATAAAAGAGAATCAGCAACTTCCGGCATGAGAACTTAGGGGTAATATCTACACACAAAACTGTACCGGGGCTACAGTAATCAGCCTATGGCTGCCCTTTCATTATGAGCTTGCATTTGTCCACTACTCTGAGCATATTGATTACTACACCTTGTGCAGTCACACTTATATCAATTTTTGAGGCATTTTCCAATATGTTTTTAGCTCTGCATAAATTACAAAGGCAGAATGTCTGTCAAATTGAAGTCTTTATTATGGCACACTAAAAATAAGGACGGGGCAACTATTCATTTCTTCAATTACAACAGTCAACAACTAGGATAAACCTACCAGGTTTGAAGTTCCAGAATTGTTCTAGCAAACACAGTTGTCCACAAGCAATAGTAAATGAACATTGAAAAAACTGAGTGCCAGAACGAAGCCTTGCAATAATTGATTTCTGTCAAAGAAAATCAAGTATACAAATGAAGCAGAAAATGCATACATGCTAAACTTGCATTATTAACCTTAATAATGTAAAAACATTGAAAGAATGGAACTAATAAAGTTATAGCTTTACTGTACAGATCAGGCTAATTTTTTTCATAAAAATAACTTTTATATTGGAAGTAGAAACAAAATCTAACATTAACTTTTTGTGGTAAATGAGTAATGGGATACAGTAAAACAAAGCATCAAAATCTTGACGAACCAAAAAATTGGAAGGTGTTTTTTTTTTTAATACTGGTGACTCTTACAGCATCAACCAATTTAAAAGCCAAATAAACCTTTTTTGGAAACATTTCTACTTGTATTTGGCTAATATACAAGATGTCAATATGAATATATTACTTTTAATTAAGCTTTTAAACAACAATGTAACTAGCAGCCCCATATTACTCATTTTATAATAAATTCTCTAGCTATATGTATAGAGAAACCCACCTAGTGACTTTCTTTCTTCATTTACATATCTGTGCAGGCCTGTTCTTTTTTCTTCCAAGCCCCTTTGCCCTTTCAATCATGCAGCATATTACTCCACTGTCAGTGCAAAGCAGTTCCTAACAACGGGGAACCCAGCTGGGATAGGAAGAGGGCAGCAGGCTCATGCATTAACATAATAATCCAACTGTGTTCCCATAGGCCCTTAGGGCAGACAGCATATTAGGTAGGCCTCCTGTGCAGACCCAAGTGGAAGCTGCCTTATCACCTGCCTATCAACCTGTGGCAGTTATAGCCAACTCAATAGCACCAGCTCCTGCCAAGCTGTGGTGCCCAATTACCTTGCTACAAAGGATAGGAAGCCATTTTTCCACATCTGTTTAATGTATCTGATGCATTTTCTTATTTATGATTTGAATTTCTGCATAGTTCCAAAAGGATTGACTCACTGCCATTTTAACTTTTGAAAGACTAGACGATGAGGCAGAAATGAGTCCTCAAGATCAAATTCCCAACTCAAAGCATTCCTTTCAAAACGTTAGAGATGCTCACCTCTCAATAACAGAGTGACATACCAAAGAGTGAGTCATTGTACCATAGGTACAGTGGATTTTTTTTAATGAATCAACTGTTTCCAGCCAAACCAGTAAAAAAAATGCTTGTTTTGTATATAATCAAGTTTTTTATAATAGCAATTCTTCAACATGATAAAGTATATCAGAAAGTGTAAATCAGCTTTTCTGAGTTTCCTGCAGCCCCAACAGTTATTATTAATAATTAAGTTACAATTAAAAACTGTTTATGTTACATTCTAAGAGTGTTTTTATTTTAAAGGAATTTTAGAAGCCAGAATTAAAAGTGTGCTGAGCTGCAGGTATATTACATTTTTAAATAACAGATTTAAGTTGAAGACATTCTCTTTTATAAGCAGTACAAGATATCAACTATGTGATGGGAAATATAGAAGGAACACAATTTATGCAAAAAAGAGTAATATAGTTTGGGACAAATATGCTAACTTCACTACAGCACATAGTACAGACCTTTCAGCTAGCTAGTCAGAGTAACTGCTCCCTCCAGAAGTTTGCCTCTAACTTACTTTGTTCTGTCTCTTTAGCACTGAACAACTTCCTTGTTCATTTCCATGTTTAATAAATTCTAGGTCCTTTATTTATTTGTATTAATTCTATTTGTGGGTAGTCACTTTTGATTTATAAATATTTAGATATAGATTATAAATTCAAAGATATTTTAGAGAACTTGATTGATAATATTATCTAACTTAATTTAATTAATGTGATCAGGTAAAGGAATCCAGGGGTTATGCTGCTTACTAAAGAAATTTCAAAATGGGCAAACTCAAGAGAAAAACACAACCCTTTTTGCAAAAGGAATGTATAAACACAGTAATGGATTTTTTTAAAAAAAGAAAGAAACTGCAAACAGACAATACAATTCTAGGGAGGGTTACTCACAAATCAATTTCACTGTATTAGATATGAAGTAGGTGCTCCTTTTTAGCACTGGAGAAAAACCTAACAATTGTCTTTATTTAGAATAGCACTGAAAACTCAGGTCTACAAATATCCACAGCATAAAATAACTTGACATCAAGCCTGTGTCTTTTCACAATCACAATATGAAATTCAGAAACTGCTGTTGTTACTTGTCCATACAAAATGAATGATCAAGAATGTTTCCAATGTAGGTAATGTTTATCCAGAATAGATGACCCTACTAGATTATTGGATCCTCTGATCAGATCTATCAAAGATATTTATCGATAAAAGTTTATTTCCCTTGTATGAGATAATACAAGGCAACATATGGAACTTTGGATTTTGGTTCATTGACTTTATTTGTACAACATGAGTGACCCAGCCAACTCTCTTTCTCAATTCCGTAGCTTCATTTTTGTGTGCCGCACAACCTGGCAAAGGGTGGTTATATCTTTGTGCAGAAGGTTTTCTTTCCCCAACCCTCCAAGCCACCATAAAAGCGGCTATAAGTGATAAGTTCGGACACAAGTAATTCAGGCAAGGTGTATGCAACACAGGTTTATTCAAAGACAATTCAATTCACTCGCAAATACAGAACTCAGAACTCGCAGCCGCAGCCGCTTCTTATATAGCTGTCACTTTCGCGCCAAAAGATACAAAGTACCGCCCCTTTTGCTACAAGGTTTCCCGGGCTTTTGCTAGCAACCCTGCACCAGTAGTACACATTATAACAACCCGTTTGCAACATTGTAAATATAACACACTAATCTTGCCTTTTTTGCTTCTTGTCTTTGTATTTAACTTATTTAGTATTTTTTATATTTAGGATTTTAATTGTAAGCTGCCCAGGGTTGCTTTTCAGAGTGCGATTTAAAAAGATAAAATTGGTACACATAAAAACATTATTATGGCAAGGAGGATTCCTTTTGTAAGTAAAAGCCCCTTTTTACAGACTTTATGACCAGAATGGGAATAGAATTGGATGGGATGGAGTGGGTAACAGGGTAACAGCAATAATCTCTCTGGCACTGAACCTGATTAACAAGATCTTTTGTTTAGCCCGTGCCTGGAAAATAGGCATGTGCAGGATTAAAGGAGGAGTTTCCTAGAAGTAAGAAGGGCGGCCTATAAATTGTATAAATAAACAACCAAACAACACAGCAAAGATAAATGCTTACTTACCGGAGACATTTGTCTAGGAAATATTTGTATTTCTCTGGGCAGACAAAACATCCCTATTCCATCACTAGACTTTATTCTGCTTGCTGGCGTCTCCTTTGGCAGCATTATATGGTCAAGGAAAAATAATCTATTAAGTCTCAATATCAGCCTGGAGTTTTATGCATTCTGAACAGTTACTCCAAGGGTTATCTATCAGAGCATATTTTGTAAGATTTGTTTATGTTCAAAAAGTAGACTTTCCTGGAGAGAAGTAAAAACCGGAGAGCTGGTGGCCTCTGGATTTCCAAATCCTTGAACAAATCAGGAGCAGGACTTCACTAAATTTGCACACAGAGATCTTGTGTGTTAAGGGGAAATAATGGAAATATGTCAATGTCACATTATTAATGCTGGCAAAGTGCAAAATAGTGCCTTAATGCCAAGAATCCTCGCCAAGAATCGTGTGTTGAGTGGGTGGCCATATAAATTTAAACAAAGCATTTGTTCTCCTGCTGCGGAATAATCCTTTTCCACGTTGCTGCTTTGAACCAGATGGGTTTTAATATAAATACCTACTCCTGGAAATATTTTTTTGATAATTAAAGTTCAGGGCACAATATCTGTACCACAGATTGCATGGGCAAAAGCCAACAGGCCGGTAGAATAGTGCCACCAATAATGGGGGATACTTTTTGTGTTATAAACGTTCAGCACTGCTGGATTACATATTGAGGAAATGCTATCCATTCTGCTACCTTCTAAAGGTACTACGTCCTTTTGCGTTTCTCCACCTTGAGAACACGGACAGTTTTTGCAATTAACAAGAGCGGTCAGGAAGGCCTTATGGAGGAATGATACTCTCACCCCGCATATTGGGTAGAGAGAAAAACATGATAGAAACAACTGTAAGTAAGTCAGAAATTCGAGATGCAAAGGTGTGTGCATATATATGTGTACGATAAAGAACAGAATTAAAATGCAGATTGTGCACATTAATTAGTAAGGGTAGGATAATAGGGTGAGCTGTTCTATTGGGAGATTTACTATTTATCCGTCCACCCATCCTCTTTTTTTTCCAGCAAGATTTTAGAAACCACTGTATTTTTTTTTTAAAAAAATGCCGTAGTTCCCCTTCCCCTTGGTGGTGTCCATTGTTTTCTTTAAAGGCCACTTCAAAGGAGATGAATTTTCTGCATGGATAATATTTCTATGCTGGAAGCAGACCACACAGATATTGTCTGTCGTTCTGTAATGCTGTGTTTGTGAGTCATGAACTTGCCACACAGCAAACTATGCAATGATGATCAAACAGATAACTCGCCTGGGGCCCTCTCCGTGTGACAGGAATGCAACTCCCAGAACTCCCGCCTGCTTGCGCACATTGGGAAGGACTCTGAAGGAGCCCTGTGGTTTCTCATGTTTCTCTACTGCATTTATAAAGTTTTCATAATTGCCCGAGAGCTATGCATTAGTTAAAAGCTCTCATGTGGCTGGGAGAATGTAGTAAAGCAAAACAAAAGAAAAACCTTAAACCAACTCATGAAACAAAGTGGTGAAATCCTATCTGGTTGGTATGTTCTTTCCCTGGATGAGAGGGATCTCTTCATGTTAAGTCTATAAATCTTTTCAAGTGCTGCTGCTGTATTCTTAATTGCTTTCAACATGTTTGATCATCACCACAGCAGCCTCTCTTTGGTGTGGGGTTTAATCGGATGTGGAAAATTGAAAAGAACCCAACACTGTGGTTAAGTGATGCCAGGAGGGCCACCTGAACGGTTTTATCTTTTATCTTCCTTTCTGTTATCTGTGCATTCCATGTGGCCAAGATCTGACACAAAATAAAGACTTGAGATGAAGGATGCATAGGCAACTCACTCCAGTCTGGAACGTCTTGAGAGGAAGTGCTGGAAGAATTGTCCAATACTTTACCTTTCACCGTTCTGAAAATTGCAATTTGCAATCTACTGCATCTACAATAGGCAGCCAGGGATTGTATTACAGGTAGTCCTCAATTTAGAATCGTTTAGTGACCATTTGAACTTACAACGGCACTGAAAAAACTGCTTGTAACCAGTCCTTGATGTCACAACTGTCAAAGCATCCAAATTTGGGTACTTCACAACTGGCATTCGCAAAATGCCATTCTAGCATCCTCAAAGTGATTGCTCTTTATGACTTTCTTAGCTGGCTTCCAACAATCAAAGTCAATGGGAGAAGCTGGTTATGCTTAATGACCACAGGATCCACTTAACTGCAGTGACTTGCTTAACTGTGACCAAAAAAGGTCATAAAATCAGGTACTCACTTAACAGCTGCTTAGCAGTGGAAATCCTGATCACAGTTGCAGCTGTAAATCAAGGACTATCTTTATGGGATCTGATTGATACTTGTAGGAGAAGCCCAAACCACAAATGAAATAGTGCAACTGCTGGAGAAAGCTGTTGCTGTTTCATTTGGAAAGCAAAAGTAAACCTGCACAGGGTTGGATTTTAAAATAAAAATTAGGAGTGATCCTATTTTGGGACATTTCTAGACTCCCCTATATTCAATAGGCAGCTTAATTCAAGTTACATAGTTCTGCTAGCACACACTGGATATTAGGGATTTAATGAATAAGAATGTTGCTGCAGAAGTAGGATATGGAAGACAAGCCCATATTTTCTACTCACAAATGACTTGTCATTGATCCAGGTAAAGATAAGATGGGAGAATCATTGCAGATCTAGTTCTAGAGCTTTGAAGATAACGCTCACCAATTGCCAATTGTAATTTGTTAAATTGGTATGCAGATGAAACTAATGAATGAACAAATCTAAAGAATTGAAGGTGGATGATCTATTGCATGGCACATAAGTGGTTTTGATGTATCAGTACCAAAGAAAAATATCAATGTAGATTGAGCTTAGATCTTGCCTCATTTAACCAAGAAGTTATGTAGACTAAAGAAACACCGTCCAAGAATTGTAAACAGCTTAATTTTGACCAGCTTTCCTTGCCTAATTGCTTCCCAGATGCTGTTGGGCTTAATTTTCCATATGCAAGGGTAGCATTGGAGAGCAATAGGATGGAAAGTATAAATTTTGTCTTCCTGGGCTCAAAAATCTATTTGGATGGTGACTGTAACTATGATATCAAGCTTTATCTGCTTCTTGGGAGAAGGGCAAATATATATTTTGAAAAATGTAGAGTACAGGCATCCAATTGACTTAAACTTCCCAGATATAATGTATAGCTCTGAAAGCTGGACCATCAGAAAAGCTGAATAAAAGAAAAAGTAATGCAACTAAACTGTGGTACTGAAGAAATTTGAGGCGAGTACTTGGGACAGGAAGAACAATTCATTCAATATTGGATGCACAACAAAACCAGACAGCTCATTGGAAATGCTAATGAGGACCTAAATCTTAAAAAGTTTGAAAACGATGCAGAAATGAGAGTGTTTGGAAAACATATTTTCCTGATGCTTAGAAAAATGTTAGGCAATTAAAAAAAGAGGCTGGCAGAAGAAAAAAATAGCTAGATACTATCATTGATAAGCATGAGTTTACCAGAATTTAGAGCAGCAGTACTACCTGTGTTGTCCCAAAAATAAGACTGGGTCTTATTTTCTTTTGGGCCCCAAAATAAGTAGTAGGACTTATTTTTGGAGGCTGTTTCTATGTATGGGAAGCCCCTATTTCTGTTTGCTGGTGGCATGGCAGGAGGCCATACAGGGTGACGCCGTAAGGTGAGGGGGTGGAGCTGCTCCATGCGCCCTTCATCAGCTTACCTCAGGGCCCCTGCAGCCAGGCCACCCACGCCTCGACACCTGCCTCCCCTTACATAGGTGGCTCCAACAGCCCAATCCAGCAGGACCCTGCATGGCTGCTCGGCTACTTCTTCTGCTTGCTTGTGACTGCAACAGAGCAGAAGGCCAAGTGCTGGTGCTGTGGTGCTGTGGTCACGAGGCAAGGAGATAGACTCGACAGCTGCCTAACCTCACGGCCACAGCACCAGCATACCACTTGGCCTCCTGCTCCATTGCGGCCATTAGCAAGCAGAAGAAGTGGGCTTGTGACCACTTGGGCTTCTGCTGCACATGGTTGTTGGTGCTGATGCTGTGAGACAGGTGTTGTGGCATGAATGGCTTGGCTGCTTGAGGCAAGCTGGTATGGGGTGTGTGCGGCAGCTGACCACCACCCCACCCCACCTCACCTCGTGGCCTTTGCACCGTGAGCAACCAGACAGAATGGGCAGGTGGCCGGTCGCACAGGCTCTTCAGTAGGCCTAATATTTTGGGGGTAGGGCTTATATTAGGCACATGCAAAAAGGCATGTTAGATCTTATTTTTGGGATAGGTCTTATTTTGGGGAAAACAGGGCATACAATCCTGGTGGACTGTTTTTCATGGGTTCACAAAAAGTTGGAAGTGACTAAACAACAATAAAAAGGATGTTGTGTGGGGGGGGGCAGGCTTTGGTAAAAAGAATTTGGTCATTCTATGAATTATAATTTGATTGGACAGAAAGCAATTAGAGCTTTTTGTCAGAATGAAAATAAGAGACTTGTTTCTTGGGCTTCCGTTATAATTAATTGGATTGGAAAGGGAGAGAGTAAAATTACCTGTCCATTGAAAATATAGCTTCCAGGGAAAGGGGCTGTCTGCTCTCTGCTTGTTTAGATACATCCAATGGCTTGGAGATCATCACATAAAATGATTGATTTCACTGTCAAACTGCTGTTTTTGTTAAGAAAGCCCAGAATCTGTTATCTATGATTTGTTCCTGGCATTTGTTTAAAACACTGGCTGAAAACCAATAGGGTTTTCTGGCCATTTTCTGTGCTGTATTTGTCTTCCCTTAAAACACACACACACATTGGCTTTTAAGTGTGTTTTATTGCACACCCCAGCATGAAAATATGAAGGCACCTTTCTGAACAGAAATTGTTCTCTAGTCTGAGGCCCTCTCAGAGAGAAGGGCTATAAAGTCATAACATAATATCTTATTGTTTTTGTGTGTATCTGATAATATTTGTTATACGATATGAGCCATTTCTGAATCTTTCAACAAAAAGGCAAGTATTATTTTAACGTGCAGAATGTAATTTTTGTGCAGTTCATGTGCGCTAACATTCTTAAGAAATATCAGGAGAGCGAAAAGATGCTTTCATAATTAAAGAATGACTAATAGTAATAAATCCCAATCTCTTTATTAACTTTGGGGAAAAAAGACTCCAATTTTTATTTTAAAATGAGTGAACGTTACTCAGAGGAATTTTGCTTTAGGCTTTCTTTGAACTCCCCCAGATCCCTCAGATTTTTCTCCTCCTTGAATTGAATCCAAAGTTTTCGTTTGTGATTTCTTAACTGAAAATATTATTTTCATTAATCATTTCTAGTAGGCTTCTTGCTTTTGGTCATTGCCCTGTTCTCTTCGGGTCAGCAGATGTACTATGTTGATTGATAATAATGAGCATTACGTGCAAGTTGTTATTGATGACACATAGATAGATTGTCTCCATGATGATCAGTCCCTTACCTGATCATTCATGCACTTTCAATGCCACTATAATTGAATTCATCCATCTTGTTGCTAGTCATTCTCTTCTTCTCTTTTCCTCCACCTTTCTAAGTATTAGAACCTTTCTCAAGAGAGCTACATTTTCACATCATGTGTCCAAAGTAGGATATTGGGGCCTGGCCTTTTGTGCCAGGTGCACCCCAGTGGTGAAATCCTACCCGTTTTCACCGGTTTGGGTAAACCGGTAGTGATAAAATCTACCGGTTCGCTGACGTAGAAAACCGGTAGAAAAAAGAGGTAGAAAAAAGCCACCAGTTGCTCCAAACCGGTATTTCCAACAATCAGCTGTGCTACAGGATTTACATTATCTAGAAAGCAGGAAATCCTGCTTTCTAGCGAATCTAAATCATGTGGCACAGTTGTCTCCCCTTTGTCACGACCCAGTCCAGTGCAATTAACCAAGGAAGCAACTCCCAACCTAAATCCCAACACGAAAGTCAGCTACCATGGAGTTAACTTCACTCCATGGAAGAGAAACAAATAAGGACCAATGCAATTTACCGGCTGAAACTTGGCAGGGATCCAATGCAAGCAGACAAGCAGATAAGAACACACACAGTGTCCCGGCTAGGACTTGGCAGGGATCCAAAGCAAACAAGCGAGCAGGCAGGCAGGCAGGAGCTGGTCACCACGACTCGGCCAC
>JANHFP010003168.1:18021-33742 GCA_032468135.1 Calamaria suluensis | reverse complement strand
GTGTGTGTGTGTGTGTGTGTGTGTGTGTGTGTGTGTGTGTGTGTGTGAGAGAGAGAGAGAGAGAGAGAGAGAGAGAGGAGTCCTCCCCGCTGCATCTGCGCAGTGGGGTCTCTTAGGGCATCTCTCCTCCCAATTTCAGCGTTGGTGGCGAATGAAGGACGGCCATTCGAGGCTTACAGGGTTTCTCCACAGCCTTTTCGCTCCAACCTCTGGATGAATGTTTCTCTCAGTCGTGTCACCCTTGCTCCGCATCGCCCTTCCCCATACTGGGGCCGTCTAAAAGTATTTGACTTTCATTCCCTCCCACACATCGTCCACCACCCTCACCCCCTCAAAAAAAGCTTAGGCTGTCTTGTCCTACGTTTGGAGGCCACGGGAGTTGTCATTCAAGGCGTTTCGCAGGGCTGAGGTTTGGGAAAGGTTGCCCTTAACAGCCTCCAAAGTTCATGCGCCAGGAAACGGGCGCGGAGAAGGAGCCAAAAGTCAATGATTTTTCCGCCCTTTCGATAGCAGCCCTTCTCCCAGGAAAGCTCAAAGGAACCGCCTCAGAGTTACGTCCCAAATAGCGGGCCCTCTGCAGACGCAGCTCTCCGCCTCAGAGGAGCCACCGGACACTTTTCTAGCCGAAAAGAGGGCCAAGGCGCGACTTTACCCGCGCCTTTTCTCCCTCACATTTCACTTCGGCTCCAGCAGAAGCGTTTTTGTCCCCCCCCCTCAAGTTCCTTTCTCTCAGCTGTCACGCCGCCACACAATCTCTCACACACCCTTTTCCACACTTGTCTTCTCGCATCGTTTTCACACCTCCCGCCAACACATTTCTAATGAAACTACTTTCTGGTACCAGCCTCGCCGTTCTTTTCCAGCCTTATGTAAACGCCGGTCTTTTTCATCCACAAGCGCCCGCCCGCGTACCTTACCCACGTGCATACACACGTAGGGCAAAGATAATAGCGTCGCGTGCTCGGATGCCTTTCGCAGCCGCCGAGCTTTCGCTTCGGGCTCAGCGGCTCGCGCCGCCCTACACGGGCTCTCGCAGGACGCATGCGCCTCTCCCCAGTCAGACCCAGCACCGCCGCCATCCAATGGGTGGCGAGCAGGGAGAAACAGAGGGAGAGAGAAAGAGTCGCCCGGCACAGTTACTCCAGGCTCTCTCTCTCGGAAGAGACACCTGTCAGGCCAAGGTGTACCCGCAGCCGACTGCTGAAGGGTGGCTGAGCCAAGAACAATAGGGCGCCCCTCGAATTGGCAGGGAGTAACTGACAGAGCAGAACCTTGGGGGCTGTTGCTCCAGCCGCAGTTGGGTTCCGAAGGTTTCGCTGGAGAGGGGGGGGGGGCTATCCGGGTACCAAAGACCGGGGCAGGAGGGACGTCTCGGGACCCTCAGAGGAGGAGGCAGGAGGACAAGGGAAAACGGAGAAGGAGGGACGGGAAAAGACTTTCCCCAAAGAGTCGCGAGGGAGGGAGGAGGCAAGGAGCGTCCAGCGGGGTAGCAGCCGGAGCAGTTAGACGGCGGAGCGAGGCGAGAGGTGGAGGCTGAACCGGTGGGAGACGGGCAAGGCAGGCGCCTTCAGTTTGTGCGGCAGAGGTTGCGGTAACTTCCCAGCGCGCGTCTTTTCCCGCCTCTTCGCCGTTTTGTTCTCGCCGGCATTCAGGACTCGGATTCGGACTCGGACCCGGATCGCCGGCCCGCCACGATGATGATGATGTCCCTGAACAGCAAGCAGCCCTTCAGCATGACTCACGCCAGCGGCGGCAGCCTTCACGAACCCAAGTACTCGGCCCTGCACTCCAGCTCGCCCTGCAGCTCCTCGGTCGCCGGCGCCGCAGCGGCTTCGGCCAGCTCGCCCAGCGGCAGCACTGCAGGCGGGGGCAGCGGCCGGAATAACGCTTCGAACGGCAATAGCGCCGGCGGCGGCAGCAGCACTTCCGAGGCCCTGCGCCGAGCCTGCTTGCCCACCCCGCCGGTAGGTCGCTCTCGGGGCAGGGAAAAGAAGAGAAGCAGTCAGGAAAGGAGACGCAGCCGCTTGGTCTCTTCCCGACCACATGATTATTTCATTGGGAGACGGCAAATCGGTCCGGCACCTACCGCCCTCCCCAAAACCTACACAGAGCTTTCAAGAGAGCTCCCACTAACTAGTACAACCCGTGGCTGCTAGTCTAGCCAGGCTATTAGCGGCTCTCTGTGTGTTTGTGTGTGTGTGGGGGAGGGATAAGGAGAGAGAGAGAGAGAAGAGCTGCTTTGCGTTCCCTCTGCCCCTGGCCCTTACTTCGTCCTACTGTTATTTGCTTTCTCTTTTACCCTACTCTTCACTCCCTTTGCTTTCTTTCATCACCTAACTTTCATTATCGAACCATTCTTTATTTCCTTGTTCCCACCGTTATATATCTTCCAATCTCTTTCCTTTCATACCTCCCACTTTATTTCGCCTCCTTCCAATTCTTCTCTCTCTGTCCTTTCTTTCCTATTTCTACCCTCCTCCCAATCTCATTTCAATGGAGGTAGCGTTGGGTTGGATGTCACTCCAAGGAGAACAGAGTGGAATTCCCTCTTGGCAGCAATAATGTGTGCCTTTTATTTGCAATTTCAGAGCAACATCTTCGGAGGTCTAGACGAGAGTCTACTAGCCCGCGCAGAAGCCCTGGCTGCAGTAGACATTGTGTCGCCAGGCAAGAGCCACCACCATCACCACCCACCACATCACAGCCCCTTCAAGCCTGACGCCACCTATCACACCATGAACACCATTCCTTGCACCTCGGCTGCATCTTCGTCCTCGGTGCCCATCTCACACCCTTCTGCCCTATCTAGCACCCATCATCATCACCACCACCACCACCACCACCAACCTCACCAAGCTCTGGAAGGAGAACTCTTGGAACACATCACACCAGGACTGGCATTGGGTGCCATGACAGGTCCCGATGGGTCAGTGGTTTCCACACCAGGCCATGCCCCTCACATGGGCAGCATGAATCCAATGCACCAAGCAGCACTCAGCATGGCACATGCCCACGGGCTACCCTCGCACATGGGCTGTATGAGCGATGTGGATGCAGATCCACGGGATTTGGAAGCCTTTGCAGAACGGTTCAAACAGCGGAGGATCAAACTAGGGGTGACTCAAGCTGATGTGGGCTCAGCCCTGGCCAACCTCAAGATCCCCGGGGTGGGATCCCTAAGTCAAAGCACCATCTGCAGGTTTGAATCCCTCACTTTGTCCCACAACAATATGATTGCTCTCAAACCCATCCTGCAAGCGTGGCTGGAAGAAGCAGAGAAATCACACCGGGAGAAGCTCACCAAACCAGAGCTCTTCAATGGAGCGGAGAAGAAGAGGAAACGCACTTCAATTGCTGCTCCTGAAAAGAGGTCCCTAGAAGCCTATTTCGCTATCCAACCGAGACCTTCCTCAGAAAAAATTGCAGCCATCGCGGAGAAATTGGACCTCAAGAAGAACGTGGTCCGAGTCTGGTTCTGCAACCAAAGGCAGAAACAGAAGCGGATGAAATATTCTGCTGGGATTTAGTCTTTGGAAATCTTTCTGCATAGGGGAAGGAAATAAATATCAAAAATACAGAAAAAAACATTTATATTTCTGTTTCCGGGAAAGAAAGAAGACCAAGCTTCAGAAAAAGAGTTCAATTGAGATGCGGTTGGACTGTGACTGGACAAAAAATCAAGTTTAAAAAGTTGGCAGCAGATTTTATTGGGTTTGCAGGCTCAGACTTAAATTGGCATCAAACTGATTTTTGTGAAGGAAGATAAGAACTCTATAAAGGACGGAAGACATATCAAGTAAGAATTGTTTTTATTCTTAAAAGACATCACCTTTGCTGAGATGTAAAAGTACACTTTACAGCTATTTTTCAGGATTTTAAAAAAAGAATAAGTGATTAGAGAGACTGAAACTTTAATCTAGATTAGAGAGGCATCGCAAAAGTATTTTGATTTTTTAAAAAAATAGATGACAGTTTCTCTGTCATTAGACAGCATATTATAAATATATATATAGATATATTTTTACTGTGGTTATTACCCATTTCCTTCTCTGAAAAATGTAGAAGGAAAATGTGATCCTGCTGTGCTTTTAAGAACTTTTAAGAGCTATTATTAGACTACTGCCAAACTCCTGTAAATTATTAATTTATCTCTCTAGTAACTTCATTTTGTGATCATCCTAATTAATTGCACCTCTTTCATCAAAGGCTTGATTAAAAAAGTAAAATAAAACAGTATGGTTAATGTAAATTAATTATTTTATGTTGGTTAGTAGAGTTTATGAATTTGCGCTTTTTTCCTTATACAAAAACTTCCTTTTGAGCCATTTGTATATGTTCCCAAAATTAAGATATGACTATTCTTATTTGTGAGGCGTTCTCACTCTATAGTGGCTGTCTTGCGTTGTTTGTATAGTCTGTCTCACTTGTCTAAGGAGGTATTTGTTGACTGCGTTACATATTTAATGGGGATTCCCCCACATAGACTCCACAGCCTCCATCACATGCACTACTTTAAAAAGAAGCACTTGAGTAGGTGACTGTGGTGGCTTTGTTGCTTTGGATTTCCTTTCATTCAAGTATTGTCTATTCTAGATTCCGACACTAGTTCTCCTTGTTCAGATCTCCTAAGTACTCTTTTATTCCTTTTGTTTGCAATACATTTGCATTATGTTGAAGGTTTTATAGGTAGAAAAGCCAAAACTACATTAGAAAGAGTAAAGGAGAGTGAGACAGTGAGTGGACCGAAAGAGAGACAGTGCACTGTTTGTAAATCCACATTATTTGGTATAATTCGTTTGGGTCTCCCTTCCCCCACCCACAGGTACTTAGATTGTGGTACCATTATGTATTGTAAATGATTCATTTGAGACTGATGCACATACAATTATATTCTTACGGATTTCACTGTATTGCTGTTATGTTTAAAAGTTATTTGAAGTTTTACCTCTGTACATTATAACAATTTGTTTTGTTAATAGAAATTATTATTATGACAATGTATTAATTTACTCAAAATGTTGTCTAACTGTCTTTCATTAAAAAAATATTTTAACATTTTATTGACAAACCTATGTTTTTCAGGTTCCTTTTCCAGGTATAGATTGTTTTACTGAACCTGAAGCCATTCCAGAATAAGTATAGCTATTCATTTGCATGGCAACAGATTCATAATATTTGTTGTTATTGCTAAATCAGTATGTTAGAATCAAAGAATCAAACCGTGGGAGCTACTCCAGGTTTAAATAGGCCTTGGGTTTTTTTGCTAATAATTCCTTTATAGCTATTTTACTAATCAAACTATTTCAATGTTTTTTTTATTTCACATTAAGAGACAACTAGATTATTCTTATTTATATTTATTGGACAATGCAAGTATTACTTTTTTCTCCTTCATGTGAATTTTTAATATAGAGTTGATCGTCATGAAGAACACTTTCAAAGTCAGAATTGGTTTTAGTTGTTTTAGATAACCAGGTTGTAAAACTGCAGAATGTAAAACAGGCAAAGGAGCTTAAGGATGTTGGAAGGGAGTTTTTCAATTATCCTATCTTGCTAGCTGGGTTCTGAAAGATGATGGTAAAAATGGTTGAGCCTCAAGAGTTCAGCACTATTACCGCAGCACCAATCACAGAAATAGTCAGATTAAAAGATAGATGGAAATACAGGAAAGGATGGGCAGAAGAGAAAAAAAGCTTGCTTGCTTACTTTACTTACTTATTTATTTACTTGTCCATATTTCCTGAAGCAATTAAAATAAAAATTATCTCTCCCTTATCTAAACAAATCTGTCCTATAGTAGGAGCTGCCTTGAAATATATGCTGCTGTGGATTTAAATACATTGACTAGGAGGTAAAACAGGCTTGTTCCCAAGCAAGTGATACTTAAGATGGCAATGTTTGAATAGAAAGATCAAATTATGATCAGAATTTGAACAAAATTGTAACAGATATTTCTATGGAAAAACTTCCTCAGTCTCCTAATTTAAGTAGGAAAAAGTCCTTATTCCAATAAAGAGAGAGAAGACACTCAAAGGAAAAGCCTGAGAAAAGGTAGCAGATTGTTCTTTTTTTTTACTCCATCTCTACCAGACTCCCAAAAGAAAACATTCCCACTTTTCATCTCCTCTTGTGTTTGATAAATGATCATAAATCGCCTGTATCAAGAGCTAAATTAAAGCTATGCCATGAGATCAAAACGTAGCCCTGAAAGAGTTATATAAATACCCTGCAGAACATGCTCTTTGTGCTATAAAGATCTAGCAACCAGAGCAAGGTATGCATCTAGCATATTCTGTCTTCAAAGGATAAAACTAAGGTATATAAATTGGTAACCTTGTTGTCCAAGGAACTAAGGTCTTTGATATAGTGAGTGTGAATTGAGACAATGGTGCACTGTTTTTTGGTTGGAATTTAAAAAAAAAGAATCAAAGGTAGTCTGCTTTGAAATACTATGTAATTCCAGAAATAGAAGTTGTAGTCCTTGAGTAAACATTAACTGAAAAGCGTGTGTGTGTGTGTGTACTATGTATGTATGTATTGAAACAGCCTGCTTCCCCTCTCTTTCCACCTTTTATTTTATGCAACAGCGATTAGAAAGCTACAGCAGCCAGTGCTTTCAGCACCAAGGACAGCTCCTCCGCGCTCTCTTACTCTCAGTTCAATCTTGCCTGTTTGCCAGAGGCTGTCTCTTCCGGCTCGTCGAGGGAGAGAGCAAAGACGAAGGAAAGGGAACGGGGAAAAGAGGCGGAGTGTAGGGGAAATGGTAATGTTAAAGGGGAGGGGGCAAAAAGGTGAAGGGTGCAGCTATTTTATAAAGAGACTCAGCCAACTAAACAAAACAACATTTAATCATATATTTCCTCCTCTCCCACAGTCTATTATAGCTATGCTTAAGAAAACAAAATATCTGGTGTGTGTGTGTGTGAATCTGAGGAAAAACCGTCATAATAACATATAATAACATTGACATAAATCCACAGACTCTGGGCATCTGACTTACGCAAGTTTAGGATAGCACTTGTCTCCCTCCATCCAAGATTTAATACACATTTTACTGCTAGGATAATATCTCAGGGTTTGGCGGTCATTTCATGAAGTCAGTGATACTTCCTCTACATCAATTTAGCACCCTGTGAATTCAAATAATGAAATATTTCTCTATCACTTGCTTTTTAAATTGAGATCACTTTTACAAATGTTTAATCACAACACAGTGCAAAAGGATTAATTGCCTGATTCTAAAATCCTATTTCCCTAAGAGCAGCGACTCCATTTCTGATAAACGAAATGTAAATTGAAAAAAACTAATTTCTTAAGGTCTAGATTATTTCAATGTGCTGTAAAACAGTGGTGTTAATACCAAAGGAACGAGTTAATCAATTCTTTTCCACATTGCCATTTAATATTTATCTGCTTCTGGTTACTGAAATGTTATTTTGAAGATACTTTGAACAGCCAAATGGACACAGCTTGAAGCTTGCTATTACTGAATGCTGCTTCTCTTTCAACCCAATCAAGTACAAAATCCATCAGTAAGATCCTAAAAAATAGTTTTGAATCCTCAGAACTCTGCAGCTTTTCTGGTCTAGAATAATTAAGAGCTGGATAATTATTCTGAAAATTGGGTCGGGAGAACAAATGCTAAAGTTGGGACTCTGTTTACACATCTCATTTTTCAGGGACTCTTGGACGGAAATTTAACTACAATATGAGTTTGTTCCTTTTAAAATAATATTTGTGATAAACATACATGTACTGACCTGGGCTATGTGTGGATCCTTTACAAGTGTCCCAAAGTAAACAGAACTTCGGTAGAAACTACATACAGTTAAATTTAGCTGTACATAGAAATTCTGGACAAAAGTTATAAGAACAGATGTTACAATTGAATATCATTAACAATCATGTTGTATTGTTTTGTTCTATCTTGTGGACAAAAAAGGCAAAATGCATTAACTGATGTTTATATCAGAACTTGAGCATACAGCAAGGGTCAAAGAACTATATGTGTATAGATAGTTAAACAGAAAGCAGTCTAAGCAGCAAGGTTTTTTAAAACATTGCAAATCATATATATATATGGTCAATAGGGTTTTTCTATGTAAGTGGAAAGAAATAAGGATGCAGACCCTGTGATTTTACTCCATAAACAATGCCTGACTCTACCTTGATTGCTCATTTCTTCTACTGTCCAATAGCATTTGTGACCTAGAAATTTAAGAGTTAAAATACAACTGCTAAGAAGTCATTATTATCCAAAATATGGTTTTTATTTTTAAATTACCAAAGCAGTTACTGTTCCTTCCTAAAACAAAGCCAATTTGGAATTCATAAATGCAGCCCACATTGAAGGAGAATAAGCATGACAATTGCATACCTATGCAGAGATGAAAGACTCAATCAGGCATTTTGGAAACGTTCCAGAAAGCAAGTACAAAAAAAATCCTGAAGAATGACAGAAGACCAGAGGCCTCACGTAAGTCCTGTGAAGTCTTTTATCTTTTCACTTCCTCTTGGCCCACTTAAACGAGCCATTCACTTAAAGGCTATTATGGGAGAATTAATAAATTACATAGCGAATTATTAAATCCAGATAATTACAAGGAATAAGTAAGTAACCATTCGTTATCTCAGCTAATTACTGCAGGTCACAGCAAGCTGGAATGGGAAACCCTCCTCGGGAATTGAAATTAACTTTGCACAGCAAGGCTTTGCTTGACATCCTTAGTCTGTAGGCACATGGCAGCTCCCTTGTGAGCCTGGCCTTTCTATTTAACTTGGAGAGAATGGAAATAAAATTAAGTGGTGGTAATAGGAAGCTGCTTAGAAAGCCAAAACAGCTAAAGGAATGAAAGAAAGAAAGACTGGCTTTTAACAAAAGGGCCAGACATAAGGTTTGCTTAATCCATATTTTTATTTTGTTGATAAGGAAATTGTTAAACACAAATTTAAGAAAAGGAATTGGAGGTTCAGAAATAGATTTGTAGGAAACCTATGATTTTCTTAGTAGAAAAGGGAAAGGCTTTCTCAACTAGGAAAAGCCTGGGCTTTGTTTTCAGCTACAAAAAGCATCCAGCTCATAACTGCAGGAACCTAATTAAGGAGGTAGTCATCTTTTTCATTGATCTTCCTCCAAATCTTGCTCCGAGCTCATGTTGGGGTTTCCCTTTCCCCTGACTCCAGCTTTTTTTAAAGGAGTATCTTTGATAGAGGAGACCTATAATCTATAATGTGTGATTGCCTTGTTTCTTGTATTTAAAGCTTTAGCATATAAAATAAGCTTTTAAACACATACTGGAGAGGGGGGAAATGAGGTTTTTTTTATCAATTGTAATTAGGTGGACAACCTCTTCCCTTTTCTTTGCTTGGAGCCTGGGATGATAATTAAAATTTAATGAAGCCTGGGACTTGAGAGGGCCTCATCTGGGGACTCTGGAGTATAATATTTTAACTGTACATTTACACTGAGTGTCTGGCTTCAAAGACGTGACTGCTTTTAATCTCAAATTAGGTAAACTACAGATCTGAAATTAAATATTAGAAGCATTTTTAGTCCCTTTTCCTTTCGAGGGCAGTGCCACCAATGTAGGATTCTCTTTTGCCCATTAACATATACACATATAGGGTCTCTGATAACCTTTGCTTGAATAATACATGACTTTGATGGGGGTGTGGATTTCTGGTGCTTTTGGGTTGTTTTAAAACAGGGGTTAATGCAATATTAATCGGCTGTAGCTGTTATAAAAACGCGAAGGCTTTTCAGGAACAAATCGATGAAGGCTGGGGATGGGAAGAGCAAAGGCAGTCTCTCTCTCTCTCTCCCCCTCCCCCCTCTCTCTCCCTCTCCCTCTCCCTCTCTCTCTCCCTCCTTGTGCTGTAATCTCATTTTCAAATGCTCCCAAAGCTTTGGGTGAGCAAGGTTGTCATTTCTGTTTGTGTTCCTTTGACAAGTTCGTCAAGTTTCAGTTCCTGCAGGTAGATGAAGTGAAGCAACATATAGCTGGTGTGCTAATCATACATCCAAGGGGGCGGGAGGGGGAGGAGGAACAGAAGTGCTCTCTAGGCTTTGTTGAACATTAATCACAGTAAAATCTCTCCCGCCCCGCCCCGCTCCCGCCCCGCCGAAAAGAAAACTCCGCACTGCTGGGAAACCGTATCCCAGACCCGAGTTGGAAGGCAGACGCTGAGCTCCCTGTACCAGGGGTGGGTTAAGCATCCGCAGATCGCTTTCACCTGTCGCTGTTCTCCTGCTTTGCAAAAGAGAAAAGTTTTCCAAATTTCCCAATCCAGTCAGGACTGTTTTAAACCGTAGTATGTTAATAATTGCGGGTAGTTATAATGTGATCTGGCTTCATCACTTTCCTTTACGGAAATACTCTAGAGAATTCCGCCCATAAATTATTCATTGGGAAAGAAAAAGGAGGGAGGTAACTAACTTGAGATTTCCATTCGTGGGGGATGGAAGAAACGTTACTTAATTTGTGCATCCCACCTCTTAGCCATTTCCAACGATAGTTAAGGGACTCCAATTTTAAGCCGTGAAGCGTCCTTCATTTATTGAAATTATATCCCATTTTCTTCCAAGGATCCTAAGGGCAGAAAACCCTGCTCTGGGAATTGTATTCTCAAAACAGTCTTGTGAGGGAGATTATCCTAAAAATAAAAGTTGGCTCAAAGTCTCAAGGCAACCTTTGTGGCTGATATTAGAATTTAATTTCACCAATTCTAGTTTGGCAGTCTAACTGTGTGGTTTTGATTGTTAGAGAAAATATATTTAAATATATGACCTCCTATTAGACAAGTGTTAGAATTATATACATATATTTCTTTCTGGGTTCAAAATCCAATACTTGAGATTATTTAAGTAAATAACCTGAGCCTAACTTTTAGGTTCTGTTTTTCCCCTCTAGAAATACTGAATAAAGAGTGCTACAGAGTTGTGGCTTCAGGCTTATGCAGAAATGGTGGTGGTCCATTGAATTCATGGAAGCAAGGTAATATTTCCCTTCACTTCATCAAGTTATCTAGAAGAAATTATGCAAGCACCTGGAAGAGGATGTGTTTGTGGTGTGTGCATGTGTGTGTATGTATTTGTATTTATATCTCAATTGTTATCCCCAAACCAATAAATTGACTTTGATGCTTCCCTAATACAGCATTAAGCCAGCCTGGCCCCATAGCCCTAGCCCTCAGAGGGTTACATTAAATTAAACTAAGGAGCCCCAGGCAGGCACAGAGTGAGCAGGAAAAACTGGAGTAGGAGAGATGTTAAAGGAAACCACAGCTGCAGACAGTGCCACCCACTTTAATGAGAAAAGAAACCTGCTGTGGGCATCAATAAGACAGGTATGACTGGCCACCTATTTGCTTAAAGCTTGTGAGCTTCTTGAGGCAGAGGTTTGCAATGTGTTTAGGGCTCCAGCCAAACATAACTGTAATTAAATATCCTTGCCACTATTGCTTTCACAAAAGGAAGGCAACTGTACTTAATGGGATTTACAGCTCATTCCTAATCTTGGTAATGGTATACTTTGGCTGTCTAGATTATGCCCACTATGTTATTTGCTTATGAGGACAACACTGAACTATATACTTTTGATAGAATTGTCTCTCCTTATATCATTGTCCACTTTTCTTTGAGGAGGGGAACTTAAAATGTCTTTAGCTCTTCTAGTTTTAATAAAAATCTATTTTATGAAGTATAGTAGTTGAGAGTCATGGTAGTGTGGGTAAGGGGTCTGACCTCTTTTTATTCCTTTAGCCCTTCCCCTCCTCTAATGCCCAGTATATTTGCTGAAAAGCTGGGGTGGCATACTCTCTAAAATAAACTAAAGTCAGTATTTAACACAGTAAAAGTAAAGTAATGCAGTTCAGTTCTCTTAGTCACACTCTCTGAAATATAGACACTGCCTCACCCACCCACCAACTCTTCCCAAAGAAAAACAGAATAATTCATTAGATTCCAGTAGAAGTGAAGGTGCTAGTTTCTTACAATTCCCCTTGGTTTTTCACACACTTAAAACAAATGGTAAAAGCTAACACCTGATATGTCAGTCCTACACCTTCCCATTTGCTCTACCCTAATACTTAATGGGACCTAGCTGTATTATGTACAGATTTGTGCTGTAATACATTTAAATACTTATGAATAGTACCTTCCAAGGGTGTAGAAAATCAAGGTACAATATCTGAACACTTTATGTATTCCTTTATTAATCTGTACTTCATAGTTCAATATCTATAAAATAGATGAAAGCTTAAAACGTTATTGTTAGATAAAGGAAGTGCATTTAAAAGTATTGCTTGTACGATATCTTAACCAGAAAAGCACTTTGCTGTACCAGAATTAATGTCCTCAGTAATTTTGCCAGAGCTTCTGTACTTAGCATCTTCCAAGAAACTGCATCTCTCCTGGGCTGTCTGTAAGCTTGACTTATCTGGTGGTAAGACTCAATAACATTTCCTTCTGAGAAGAGCTGCATACAGCCAGGCACCTTCCTCTTTTCATTAAAAGTTAGCATTAGCATTATTTACCGTTGTTTTTGAAATGGACTGCAAGTATTTTTTTTGAAATGAGGAAAAATTAAACTAGAACTGAGTTAGATGTGTACAAAAACGGGACCACTATTTTGTTAAATATGTTCCCCTCTTTGGCAACCTGTGACTTGGCTGATCCATTATAGAACCATAAACTGTTACTTAGGAAGGACCATTTGTGGGGATGTGATTGTCTTTGGCTTCAGGCTTGTAAAGTCCTAGTTAATTTCTCAGCAGTTATTTTAAGGCTAAGCAATTATATTTGAAAAATGCTTAGTGTCTTGACTGATGTGTAGAAATGAACAATTTGTAACTTAAAATGGCATGCATTTGAGCTGCAGATCAACACTAGACATTTTAAAATATAGCTGGCATATAATTAAACATCCAGTGTTAAATGCCTATAGCATTTTAGAACCAAATTATTTGTTCTAAACTTAATGAGAAAGCCAGAAATGGTTCAACATTCAGAAATCTGGCTAAAGAGTGAAAAAGTGCAAACTGATAAATATGGTATGTTTATCCAATAACATTTCAGTTCCTCTAATCTGGTGCAGGTTTCATATCCTCTCCAGGCAGAAGAAAAGTTGCAACAGAATCCCAATTCTAGAAGAGCTAAGATTGAGTTCTCTCAGAGTTGGATCAATCACAATCAATTGTCAGCTAAAATTGGTCTTGAAAGTATATGTGTGTGAAACTGAACCTGAGTTCTTAAGATAACCAAGAGGCTAACAAATCTCCCTCCTCTCTTCCTAAAGATCTGGGGAGAGCAAATTTTAGTGTACCATCAATCTCTACAATTGAGAGGGTGGGCATGGATTCTGTGCTGAACTCTCCTTAATTAAAGAAAAAAACAAAATAGCCCAAGGCTATAGGAGTTTTCTCAGAAATGAATCTCATTGAAGTCTATGGTGCTCCCTCTAAGCACAGGCCTATAGGCTAAAGATGTTTTATTTTTGATATTCTTGGAATACAGGGAGTAGAGCTCCTAATCTGCCATGGAAGATTTACTCCTGACAAAAAACCCAGAATGTCACCAGCGTGAATCTCTTTGATATTTTTGCCCCGGTTTCAGTGACAATGCCCTTTAATCTTTAAAACAGAAGTTTCCAAACTGGCTGGAGAATTCTGGGATTTGAAGTCTACAAGTCTTAAAGCTGACAAGTTTGAGAACTTCTACTTTAAAACCTCCTTAAAGCTAATCTGAAATTATCTCGCTTGGGAACAAATGGGAAATCAGAGGAATGTGTTAAGGTTTTCCAATAAGCCATTTGGGGGGAATTGTGTGTTGAAAAACATAAAGGGAGGGGGAGCCAAGTGATTACAATGGAAATGTTTTTAACGCCGTGGTTGAAGACGCTCCTCCTCGACCGTGCGGAGGGGAAGAGGGAGGAGAGAAATCGCTTCGGTAAACATGCATTGGTTGTTGCCTACAAGTGGGTGACAACCCAGCCAGTGGCGGATTAAGGCTCACTGGCGCCCTAAACACAAGATGTTTTACTTTAGTTTTATCAATTTCCTTTTTACAAATTTTCATTGGTTTTTTCTTTCTTTTCTAACTTTGTGGTGCTCCCTTTGGGCCTTAGTCTGCTTAATGGTTAATACACTACTGAACCCTGCCCTAGACAAGTAGTTTGGGTACAATTTATTTGCACCTAACAATGTTGAATATTAAAAAGTCAATCCTTTCTGTAATATGCAGTGGAGTTTTGAGGCGAGGCTACGTTCATTCGTTCGTTCGTTCGTTCGTTCGTTCACTTGTTTGCCGCCCATCTCGCCTAGAGGCGACTCTGGGCGGCTTACAAACAATAAAAGCCGGTAAAACAGGACGCTTGTAAATCTGATTCCCTGGCACACATAGACAAACGCACACACGATTGTTTCCACCGATCTCAAACACTTCGGTTCGGATATCTATTGATTCATCCATTGAGTTCTTAGTTGCGCGTTTCTTACATCGTCCTATTGATTTCCCAGGGCCGCCTATTAACCGTAGGGCGTAGGCGCTGCTTCGGAAGTATTTGGTAGCAAATCTACATATTGTAGAGTTGACTCTGGAGGCAACGGAGCTGCCATTAATCCGTCAAGCGAAACGAAATTTCTGAGAACTTCAGAACCTGGTAAGTAAAGCACCCGGCTCACTAGCGCGCCCTAGCTGGTTAAAAAGAAATAAAAATGCAGGAAGGCTGCTAAAAGGGACGCTATTATTTACAATGGTTGGGCTCACAGTCAGACGTTTAGATTCGATTTGGCATTTTCGTCCATCTATAGAGTTATTCCCAAAAATATGGATTAATAACAAAAATAACACTTAATAACGTTAATCCCTACCTCCGCATGTGTAATTATTAAGTGGAATTCCATTTGGAACATTAGCATTTTATAGCGTTCCAAAACGAAAATACATGCCAAATCTTTCAGAAAATTTAAGATCTATTTCTCATCTGGAATTGAAAAGCATAGGTGCTTGGTATATTTGGGACACAAGGAGACAAACTCCATAATCGCTCCATTCAGCAAAGCTGATTTCTCTCTCAATTTATACGAGGCAGTTAAGTAACGCATCTGTTCTCCTGGGTTTCCGCAATCTCCATCTGGGAGAGGATTGACTAGATTGGTTTGGTTCTGTAGGAGGAGAGCAGACTTTGTAGGGCCCTCATTTCCCAGGGGAAGTATTTTAAGCAGAGGCCGTGGATTCGGAAGCAAGAACTGAGCTGAAAATCACCTCTCAGCCTTGGAAACCGAGCAATCCAGATCAGAAGGCACTTTCCGAACAATTGCAGAACTGACTGCTTCTCTCCACCGAATAGCAATAGTCGCCAAATCAACCATTTTACATTAGGGAACAGTAGAAAACCCATGTTATCTATGCCAGGGGTCTGCAACCTTGGCAACTAAGACTTGTGGACTTCAACTCCCATAGTTCCCCAGCAAGCTCTGAGAAGTCGAAGTCCACAAGTCTTAAAGTGGCCAAGGTTGCAGACTCCTGGCATAGATAACATGTTAAAAAATCAGCATTGATTCAAAATGAAATTTCGCATATTGGCTAAAACCAACATGTTATCCCCTCACTCCTCGATGGCACATTGTGGTTTATATTCAGCAACCCATTACAGTTTAAAAATAACTCTTGAGAACAATGCCCTAGGCCAGGGGTCTGCAACCTTGGCAACTTTAAGACTTG
>JANHFP010003166.1:70667-80839 GCA_032468135.1 Calamaria suluensis | reverse complement strand
TTTTAATTTTGCTGTCAACCGCCCCGAGTCTTTGGAGATGGGGCAGTATATAAATTAAAATAATAAATAAATAAATAGCTTAAGGTATGCTTAGTGGGGAATAAGAAATTGCATGTATGTTTTTATTCATCAAGTTGACTTGCTCAGTTTGTCCTGTTGGCCACAAGCAGTGCTAGATCATATTATGGTACTCAGGAACCAGCCTACCTGTCTTCTAAGTTCTCTGAATCCTTTTCAAGTCAGGCTGATCCAGGTTAGTTTGATTGTAGACACTGAGAGGCTTAGTGCATAGGAATGTTTACCCTTTTAAATTATACAGGACACACTAAAAATTGAAACCAGTTAGTACTTGCGTTGTCAGGCCTGTAACTGAGCACAGAGAACCATGAGCCAATCAGTACTCACTTAACTGCCAATTACTCAGAATATCATCCTGTTCCTGAGTATTGCACCTAAAAACACATCCTTTCTTAAACACAAACACAAGCAAAGATATAATTGCTAGCATTTATCTGACAAAACCTCATTTGCCTTTCAAGTTCCTTAGGCTGATTTAAATAATACTCTTTATGCTGGTCCCATGCCATTATCCCACCACAGTAAAATTATAGGAGTCCCTGGGAGAAAGTGTCAAATGAAGTGTCCCATATAATACAGTTATAAAAATTAGGATCATTCTGGTAACTAACCACAGACCACTCCTTAAAATTCAATGTAGCCTTACACTATAGCGTCTACAGAGGCAATTTCTGCTTAAAATATTATTTCCTCATCAGTGAATAGAACACCATGGATACAGGAATAATTCAGTAATAATCACAATCGGATATGACTTATTGTGGATACCCATTATTAGGTTTTGTACCCATGTCTGGAAGAATCTAGTCAATCTAGCATTCTTTCCTTGCAGAGATTGACTGAATGCCTTTGGAAGTTTACAGTAGACCATGAATATATGCACAGCCTCTTATGTTCTTCCTTACAACTGGTATTGAAAGGAATACATTTCCAATATGTATTTTATATGTCCAATCTGGCTTGCTCGATAACAATATTCTGCCCAAGTTATCTCACCTGCTCAATCTTTCTTCCAGAGCCCCAGCTTCATGGCAGATACAAAGACTGCCTCCCTTTGCTTTCCAGTCGACGAGAATGTCAGACTCTCTGAGGAACTTGCCGGTTCCTCTGGTCCATCTGAGCTGCCTCCCCTTCTTCACCGTCCCTCCAGGATGATTCCAGTCCGAAGACCCCTTGATAGCTGGGTTTCCAGCTGGATTTTTGTGAAGCTCCACAGAGCTCACTAATTCTCCAGCTAGTCTTGCCATGACATTTCCGGTCTTTTCCCTTTAAATTCTTCTGTAATCCTAGTTGTTCTAATTTCCAAAATACCAAAAGCACTGCCATATCACCAGCATTTCCACATTTTAATTCCCTACAAAGGAGTTTGAAACTACATGAAAGGAAATTAATCCAGTCAGTCTCCTACTCCAGTGTCACTTTTATCCCATAAAAAAAGGAAAAACAAAACAAAACAGGACTAGGACTCTCTCCCCTCATGCTTTCCAGTACATATATTTGCACAAATTTGTTGGCTGAAAAGGGCTACAATGAGATGTTATGCAAGGAAAGTTTTTATTTATAACAAATACCACTAAAAGTTTTATATTTTCCAAAGGCTTCCAAGCTGCTTTGCTATCATTTTTCTGGTTAAGAGCCCAGGTAAGTTATGAAGGTAAAAAAATTGTATATCAGTACTTCTGTCATCTGCTAGTTTCCTGAATACCTCTACCCAATGTTCAGTGTTGCTACAATGGCTGTGGGATGCGTGTTTGGGTGAATCAGCAGATTTCAGTTCTAACCAATATTAAGATAGGAATATATTGGCTGTGGGATGCGTGTTTGGGTGAATCAGCAGATTTCAGTTCTAACCAATATTAAGATAGGAATATAATGGCTGTGGGATGCGTGTTTGGGTGAATCAGCAGATTTCAGTTCTAACCAATATTAAGATAGGAATATAATACTGAAATCCTGGGGGTGGTGTGAGGTGGAGGAGAAAGAGGCACTAATGAATGACTTAAGCTCCAAAAGGTGACACAAGGCAAGGATGTTCACCAAAAGAGAAATTGACTGTCTACAGCAGGGGTGTCAAACTTGTGTCATCATGTGATGTATCACACCTTTTCTCCCCTTCACTAAATTGGGCATGGGCATGGCCAGCAGATGATGCGTCTGGCCTGCAGGTGGCAAGTTGGCAAACCCCTGGTTTGCAGCATTTTCTAGGAAAGTAGAGCAGAGTCAGAAATAAACTGATCCAGCATCTCAAACAGACATTGGGATTGGTCTAGTTTGCACTGATCTCACAAAGTGGACCAGACCACTGGTGAAGAAATGCCTATGCCTAAACAAGATAAAGATAAAATTAGCCTGTCTGAATCATACATCATTTCAAGATTGGTTTGCTTTAATATTGATAAATATTTTACTAATATTTAATATTTTAAATATTAAATACTTTCAGATTTCTAAAATAGGCACAGATTCAAACAAAACTAAGCACCATTTACTAATTACAGTGGCTTGGTTCACTTATGTTAAGGCAGAATGTTGCTTCCTTAATTTTAGTTTAGAATACGGTGTGTACCCTGTCATAGAAACTTAAAACCTAAAAAAATGGGTATATAGCTGGGATAAGCAAAATGTTTGCAGCAGGAGATACACTTATTTTTTGGAAAAAGTGATGTTATATTTGATAAGCCCACAATCACAATATTTTTTGTGTTGTATATTTAGGATAGTCTTTCCTTATATCTCTTCCTTTTGTAATGTATTATACATATAATAACACTAAATATGGGCCTTTTGAAAAGGTTTTTAAAATGGGATTATATTATTCCTCTTCAGCAAAAATTTGAATACATTTTTACAAGATATAGGTGTTATTCACTGTGCTTTGTCTAATCCAACTTTATAAAATGTGAAGTATTTGCAGTCTCCCTAACTAATAGAACTTCAAGCAGCTGCAACAAATCAAAAACTTACTCAAAGCACACACATTTAAATAATACTTTCAATCTCAATGGAGTGCAATTGTCTTTCTCATTTCCACCAATCTATTATTGTGGGTAGCAATCACAGCCATTGTGTGTTGTCTACCTCATAAAAGAGATTTGTCTTCAGATTTGGAACATTATAAATATAAGACTATGCCTTGTATCACATTGGCTGATGTAATAAGCTTTATCTGTACTTTAATCACAATAATATATACTATTTTCCCCCAAATAAGACATCCCCTGATAATAAGCCTAGTCGGGCTTTTGAGCACATTGCAATAAGGCCAAGCACTTATTTCAGGGTTCAAAAAAAATATAAGACAGGGTCTTATTTTGGGGAAAATATGGTAACATATAGGCACACTCTCAACTATTTTCTTATAGATATACAATGAATAGTGCGTTATTTAAAAATATCCCATTTATTGTTGGATATGTCATCCTCACCAAAGTAACTTTCTATTTAATTGATTATTTGTGCTACTTTACTTTTTTAATTTAATGATGTTTATTTAGTATCAGCAAGATACTATCACATTACTTCTACTAGAAAATAAGAGATTGTGAGTTATGATGTTGTTGATATCATAGGCAGAAATTAAAATATATTCAGAGTTGCTTTGTGTATCACTAGTCACATTGCACTATATTTTCACCATCCATGTCACTAAAAGGGTTTGGGACATTTTAGCTTTGTAGACATTTTTCCCCTCAGTGGTGCCTATATCTTCAAAATCAGTGTCATGTAGGCAACAGCAGGGGTCACCCACTTTTCAGACCTCAGGGACCATTCATAATTTTAAATCCCGCGGACCACTAATATTATTTTTTTAAAAGATAAAGTTCTATATAAAAAATGCAAATATTTTTGGGGGGACCACCAAAATTTTCACATGGACCAGTTGGTAACCACTGGGCAACTGTATTGATAATTTTCTGGAAATGAAATATGGACTTGAAGAAGCAGAATAGGAACAGTATTGATTCTTTCGACTTTGATGTTGGAGAAGATTCCTCAGAATAACGAGATAACAGAGTTGGAAGGGACTTGAAGGTATTCTAATCCAACCACTCATGGCTAAACAAGAACAAATTCATGTAGAACAAATCAATGTTCTCTCTTGAGGCACAAATGACCAGATTCAAATTATCAAATTTTGGCTCCCTTGAGAAGTCTGTAAAACTGAGAAAGGTGGAAGAAGAAAGAAAAGACCACAAGCAAAATGGGTGGATTCAGAGATATACTATTGAAAGATCTGAACTTGGGACAGATATTCCTGGAGAAAATCTGTCTATGTGGTTGGTAAGACATTGACTTGATAGTGCATAATCATCAAAATTGTTGTTTGTATAGTTTATTTTTATTTTTTTATTTAAATCACAAAATATTATAGATCAACCATTGAAGTCACAAATTTACTTTTATTTTGAAAGCTAATTTCAATTTTGTTCAGCTAGAACTTAGAAAAATATTGTTAAAATATATTTGAAAGATATTTTCAAAGAAAAGGAAGTACACCTAATTCTTTAGTATGATATGTAAACTAGTTGTAATGCTGCATCATCTAAATGCATTAATTAAATTCAATTATCACAACCTGACTTGTTTGTCCTGGTATTATAATGCTTCCTTGTACTCTATTTAGTTATGTATTTAGAACCTCTGGTTTTGAATAATTTTGTTTTTTTTCAGCTTCATAAAGAAGATATCTAATCTAATCTTCAAGTATCTCCAATATTTAAAAAGAGATCTAATAAAAAATAGAGAACCAAAACAATATGTAGACTTTATTTTAAATTCATATATGGCTATAAGTGGGAATAATACCATGAAAATCAAGGAAAGGAACTTTCTCTTAGCCGTTACATAACCAGGGCTACAAAGTGGCTAGATTAGGAACTAGTCTGCATATGAAGAACCAAGGGGGGAAAAGCAAGTGTTCAAAGTGTCCTGGATTTAAGACTAATGAATGAATACTATTTATCTATCTCCTAAACCAGAAGCAAACAATTAACATTCTTCCCTTCTGTTCTCATAGACCTGCTGTTCATGCACACACATTTTCTTCCTCTTTCTCACACACTTATTCATACAATTGGAACTTTCTTTCGTTTAATTTACTTTTTTCTAAGATTAACAAGGTGACTGTGTTGTGTAAAGGTTCTTTGCTTTCCAAGGACTGGACAAGCCCACAGCATAGCAAATCCATACAGTGCTTTATTGCAGCACACAACTTCCCTAACAGGCTATTGCTCTAGGTCAGCTCCACCCTTTTAGGTTTGGCAAGGTGATGTTACCACATAAACATGTTTTAATGTCAGTTCTTTATGCTCAGTATTTCTATATTCAGTTCAAACAAATCTCAAAGTCTATACACAACTGTTGTCTTTCTCCAAATGCTCTTACACTAGTTAGGATGAGATACTTTCTCAGTATGGTTGCTCTTTTTCCAGTTGTTACAGAGCTCTTGGCAAAGCTCCAAGCTGAAGGCCATAGTTTGTGATTCTGGCAGTTGAATGATAGTCCCCTTCCCTGCTCGTGATAGCTGTCAGTCTCCAGAGATCACCTTCATTTCCTCATCTGTAAGCCATTTGTTTATCACCTTTCCTCCCTTTTTTCCACTCTGTCTTAGCATTTGTTTTTGTAAGCTAAGGTTGGGTGAGGATGCCTCCGGACATTTGCATGTCCTTGAAAACTCCAGGGTGTGGCTCAGATGTCAAAGGCAGCTGCAAAGCCAGTCTGGATGCCTGTGAGTGCAAATGTATGAATGTATGTATGAGAGAAGTGGAAATGGCCAAAGACCAGCACTTGCTTTCCATTTTCAGCAAAACCACAGGATAGCAAATGATGGGTTCCTTAACAACTGCAGTGTTTGCTTAAAAACTGCAGTGTTTGCCATAAAAAACTTCATAAAATAAAAAAGGTAAAGGTTTCCCTTGCACTTATGTACTAGTGGTTTCCAACTCAATTACAGTCATAATTCAAGGACTACCTGTATTTTTAATCATTATATTGTTCTTTGTTCATTGAAAATATTTGTGAAGTACTCAGTAAAAGAAAGGAGGATGCAAGAAGGCATATGTGTATATGTAGAGGAGTCATAAACAAGTTAGAAAAAGAAACTGCTGAGAAGGATGATAAACTCCTCTAACCAGATTTCATCATTCACCAACCACCTTTTTAATGTGTTCTTACATTGAATATGCATGACATACTATTGTACATGGAATGGCAATAGCTCATCTGGTCATATGTACTGAAACAATTTTTTTATGAAAGTAACTAATTGTTTGTAATCTACATTTTTACTATGAAAATTGAAAGGTAACTTTGTAACCTTTTTCAGTTAATGTAAGGCTTGTCAAATGGACACTGTGGAAGCCAGATAATCTTTATTTAGGGACTGCTGATATTTACATGTTTTTTCTGAAACTGAAAACAGAACATTCACAAAACTTCATATCTTTGTAAGTTATTTTGGTTTATTAAACATTGTGGGAATTCTCTGTGAGACCAACATTGCTGTCCACAGGAGACTAACATGGTCTGTATAATTAGATATTTTGAACAGTAATCAAAATCTTTTTTCCTAGGCTGTTAAAAGTTTTAATACTTGTAATATTTTTTGTTCAGATAGCAATATTAGGGTTTTAAGGGATGAAACATATAAAATCTGAAACAAAGAAAATTATATACTATTTACATCAAATATTTGGTTTGTCAAGGTTGGCAACGAGTAGGAGGGCCACCACAGTGAGCCTTGAAGCTGTGGGCATGGGCCTGGATGGAGCCCCTGAGCTCAGATCTTGGTGGTAGTAAGAAATATTCAAATGAGAACTTTGAAGGGCGAAGTGGAGAAGGGTTCCATGTGAACAGCAATTGAACATGGGTCAGTCCACACTTCAAACAGAGTCTTATTGCCTTCTAGGAACTGCATCCAAGTCAGCAGTGTCCATTGAACAGCATACTCTTCCCACACTGCCCAACATCTTTCAATGTCAGTCAATTTCCAGGAAGTATAGGGGCAGGGTTGCACCGTCCCCTTTGCATTCTTTGGAGCAGGACAGGACACCCCCACCGCCACATCACTAGCATCGGCTTGTATTCCAAACAGTTTCTCCGGGTTCAGGTGTTTAAGGGGTGGCTCTGCCACAAAAAATTGTTTAAGCTTTTCAAAAGCTACTTGACACTCCATAGTCCAAAGCTGCTATACCTTAATTCCTACATTTTATATGTGAAGTTAAGTAGTATAATTTGGCCAAAACAAAGCCAAACATGAGAAAATATATAGTTGGGTCCAAAACACAGGGCAGTATGAAAAACAAATTCAATTCTGAGCAAGGCCTTATTCAACAGGACAAATGAGGATAAATTTCATTTGTTGGATCTAAATGATTGATAGTTGGCCCTCATGTGAGGTCTTAGAACACATTTTTTGTTGTGTGCCAGTTGTTCCCCCTCCTGGATCAAGAGGCCCTACTTTCAGTAACTCATGCTGTGTCATCACCTCTATGGATTGTGCAATGTGGTCTCCATGGGGCTATCCTGCAGCAGGTGCAAAATGTGGCTGCACAAGCAGGTTTGTATGCATGTAACATCTCTGTTGTGTGAATTGCCTTGGGTCTCTGTTTGCTTCTGTGTCAAGTTCAGGGTGTTGGGTATTATCTTTAAAACCCTACATGGCATCGGACTAGGTTGCTTGAGGAACTGTTTTGTCCCAATTGCATCTACCACCAGTCAGGATACATTATGGACCCTGTCAATTAAATAATTTTGTTTGGCAGGGTCTAGGTTTAGGAAAAGAGCCTCCTCTGATGTTGCTCCTGCCCTAAGGAATATTTTGCCTCCAGAGGTGAAGTTGACCCCCACTGGAAGAGCCTTTTGGAAGAGCATGAAGACCTGGCTTTGGCAACTGGCATGGCACTTGAACAGTGGCACATGGGACAAGAGTGACCAACTGGGTTGGTTGGAGGCTTCAGGTTGCTCCCTCTGTCTTTTAACTTGCCTGTTAAACTTTTTTATTATTTTATTTCACACTTTAATTCTGTTTTTTAAATATATTTTATTGTTTGTGATTACCAAAATCACTTACCTAGTGACATTGGCGGTGTCCAAATTTGATAATGAAAATACAATATCTCTAACATTCACAACAAATATTGTGAGAGAAAGGCACATCATACAAGATTGTGTTCCTTCCATTTAATCTTATATATGTTTGATTTTCATCCTACACCATTTTACCACGTTCATCAATCTTCAACTCCAAATTAATGTAAAACATTCTATAATTCAAAATTACTCATTTTCTCACATCCTTTTTCTGAGTCAATGGACATGTAATTAGTTTTCTTGTTCATTTTAATACATTTCTCAGTGTCTGCCAAGAGACTGAGTAGACTGCACTCTCTCTGCTTCGTATAAAGTTGCACATTTTGCTCTTTGTCACGTCTTGTATCCTTTGAATCACAGTTCTGGGCAGAAATGCAGTCTTCACCAACCTGTTAAACAAGTTCAACAACCATTCCAATAAGCAAGCCACATCCATATTTTAATGCTTAAAGATCACTTACACCCTCTTCCCTACAGCCTTATCATTTTTTCCACATTCTCATAGTATTTATGAATATTTCCATCAGTCTTTTCTTGGACACAAAATATTTATCTCATTTATTTCAATTCCATTCTTCACACCCCCAAACCTTTAAAATACTCATAGCATTCTGAACTTCAGTTGCATCCCACGTCATTTATTCATTTTTATTTTTACTTTCATGCACTCCACTGGATCCCACCAATTTAGCCCCGTGATTGGCATTTTGAATTCTGATAGCGTCACAAGTCTCATTGATTAATTAAAATCCAGTACATGGAGGCTAAAATGGTGTCATGCACATATCCATTTAATATTTTAACTTAATATGTCCTGAAAAAATAGCTGGGAAGCATGAAAGCAAGAACAATTTTTGGATAATCCTTTTTTTAACTAATTGAAAATGTTGTTTCAGGATTTTTTTAACTGATGAGTAGAATAAAAATGTCATAAATGAATCAATCTGTCTATATCTGTCTGTCTGTCTGTCTGTCTGTCTACATCCTACCTACCTTGTTTTCCCAAAAATAAGATATCCCCTGATAATAAGACAATCAGGCTTTTGAGTGCATGGCAATAAGGCCAAGCGCTAATTTCAGGTTTCAAAAAAACACAAGACAGGGCCTTATTTTTGGGGAAACACGGTGCCTATCTACCTACCTACTTATTTTCAAGAAGCTATTTATATAATATACTTCATTTAAGTAAGATATGGCGTGTCTAAAAGCAGTTTAAATATTAAATGAAATCATCCTCTGTTGTTTTAGCTCCGTGTTTAGCTCTGTGTTGTATAAGCCTGCCAATTATATTAATAAATGTGGTAATGTTATATGAGCAAACAAAAAAAATAAGAAAAACCCTGATAACAGTCTTGTATATTTATAATTTATTACATTGAATTTAAGCGAACTGTTAATTGTCCAGAGTTGCTGGTTAGAACTTTACAATGTGGGATGAGCTAAACAAAATTATGACACCTAGTGGCTTTGTACAGAAATACCTAATATCCATGTCACTTTTGGAAGTCAGCTTAACTAACTGCCACAAATTCTTAGCCTGGGAAATTGGGAGGGGTTCTTCTGTTGGAGCGGTAGAAAGTTAGAGAAAGCATCATTCCAGATTCAGAGAGGTTTCCAGGTTTGCTTATGAATGCATAGAGATAGCAACACAGTTGCCTGTAAAGTTATATGAGGTTTGTGATAACTTTGTGGGCTTGGAGCATGACTGTGAGCTATTGCTGGGTGGAGAAAACTTTTATGCTTTCAGTTTCAGGATTTTCACAGATTTGACATCTCTAATAAATTGCAATTTTGAGGAACTTCAGGCCTCGGAGTTTTATTTTGTTGGGGGTATTTCTTGGAACCCTGACAATCCATAGCTGAGAGTACTTTAAAAATCATAGCATGCCTTTTAATATTCAGCTTGCCTAAGAAGTTATACTGAAAAAAAAGAAAATAAAACAATGCTTTGATTTTGTAATAGTTAAATATTAATATGTTTTAGGCTATTAGAATTATCCATT
>JANHFP010003164.1:34374-46737 GCA_032468135.1 Calamaria suluensis | reverse complement strand
TTGTTGAATTCGCTTTAATAAAGATTTGTATTGTTTCGATGTTGTCAGTGTCTTTTTGAGTTGAAGCAACAAGCTGGAGCTCAGCACGGGCCATAAACTGTACCCCACAGTCCGAAATGATCCGCCGGGGCATGCTGTGCAATCAATATATGTGAATGATAAATAATCGAACCAACTCCCAAGCACTCGGGAAGTCTCGGCATGGGATGAAATGGGCCTGATGGGAGAAAAGATCCACTACGGTCCACAACACAGTATAGCCCTTACTGCCAGGCAGGTCTACAATGAAGTCCATTGAAATCTCCTCCCAAGGACTACTCGGTTCTGCCACCGACTGCAGTAACTCCCATTGCTTCCCCCCTTTGGCCTTGGACTTGCTGCAATTCTCGCACCCTGCCACATAGGTCTTTATGGCACCTCACATGCCGGGCCACCAAAATTGTCGATACATTAAATGCACGGTTTTTACGTAGCCAAAATGGCCTCCCATCTTGCTGTCATGACATTTACTGAGTACTTCCGCCCTCAACCCTGCAGGAACATATAGTCAGTCCTGATACCACGCAATATCGTCCTCCCACCTAATACCCTCTGGGTCAGTCTCCAACCACTCATCCTGGCTATTAGCCACCTGTAACTGCCCAATGAACCCATCATCCACCCCTTTCAACCCCCGACTACATATGATTAAAGGTTGCACTGGACTCTCTCTTTCGCTCTTAAACTGCGGCTTTCAAGAAAGCACATCCACCATAAATGTCCGCGAGTCCGCGAGGAGAGGAGCGGTATATAAATCTAATAAATAAATAAATAAAATAAATAAAGTTGCGACCACCTGGGACATGTTTCAATTGGAAGTTGAACCGACCAAAGAACTGGGCCCAACGCACATGTTTTGGCGACAATAGTCGTAACGACTGGAGGGCCACTAAGTTCTTATGGTCAGTCCATATTTCAAAGGGTTTCACCGCACCCTCTAACAAATGTCTCCAGGTAGACAAAGCCCACTTTACAGTGTAGGCCTCCTTTTCCCATACCGCCCAGGATCTCTTGGTGTCATTGAACTTCCTGGAGGTATAGGCACAGGGACAAAGTTGGTCATCCCCTCCCCTCTGCAACAACACCCCTCCCACAGCGACATCGCTTGCATCCACCTGGACCACGAAGACGTCATCTACCTGGGGGTGTATTAGAATCGGCTCCCATGCAAACAGCCATTTCATTTCTGTAAATGAGCGTCTACACTCTCCATCCCATACCAGTCGCTGAAAGGGCCAGGGATCGCCACCTTGGGTTTTCAACAGATTAGTCAGGGGTGCCGCTACCCGTGCGAAGCAGGGCAAGAACTGGCGATAAAAATTGGCGAACCTTAGGAAACTCTGGAGTTGCCTCCGAGTCCGGGGTTCTGCCCAATCCAGCACTGCTCGCACCTTCTCGGGATACATTTCCAGGCCCCGGTTGGATACCCGATACCCCAAATAGTCCAAGCTATCTCGGTGGAACTCACACTTCTCAAGCTTCATGTACAGTTCCGCCTGGGTTAGTGCTTTCAAGACATCCCGGACCAAGGGTACATGGTCCTCCAGCGTCTCTGAATAGATGAGTATATCATCCAAATATACTAACACTCCTCTATACAGAAACTCATGGAAGACGGAATTAATCAGCCTCATGAAGACTGCGGGAGCCCCTCGCAATCCGAATGGCATCACCCGAAATGCGAAACTTTCCAGAGGACAGTTAAAGGTCGTCTTCCACTCGTCCTCGGGTCGTAGCCGCACTCAGTAGTAGGCCTCACATATATCTAACTTAGTAAACATCTTCCCAGTCGATAATGTGGACATAAGGTCCTTGAATAATGGCAGGGGATAGATATATTCTACTGACACAGCATTTAGCCCTCGATAGTCCACGCATAGTCGCAGCAATTCATCCTTCTTCCTTCGGAATAATACTGGGGCAGCCAACTGTGCCTTACTAGGGCAGATAAAGCCTTGCGACAAGTTACGGTCGATATACTTCCGTAGTTCACTAATCTCCCCCACTGTCATCGCATACATCCACGGTTTTAGGAGGGTCACCCCAGGGATTAATTTGATAGCACAATCATCATCCCTGTGGGGCGGAAGTCGATCGCACTCATCCTCACTGAAGGCTCTCCACAAGTCCCTATAGGGCTCCGGAATGGATGCTCTCGTTTTACTCCCTAAGCCACATGTTAAATTGTCAGTCACTGTGGGCTCTCCATTTCCCCCCTTCAGTTCTATTCTACAGACATTTCCCTTCCATCGGATGGTTGGCCGCTGAGTATCTAACGCCACCGATTCCAGAATCAGTGGCTCCACCAACCTCGGTACTATGATGAACCGCAGCAATTCAGAATGGGCATTGATACACATCTTAACCACCTCAGTAACCTGGGTCGCTAGGGCTCCACCCAATACGGAGCCGTCCATCTGTTCAAATCTAATTGGACAATCAAGATCCCCTTTTCTCAACCCCAATCGTTCAGCCAACGGGGCACTAATCAAACACCGGGTACTCCCGGTGTCGATTAGCGCCATCTGCTGACACGTGGCTTCCGTACACTGGTTGTACAACCGTACAGGTATCAGGAAGGAACTGACCTCTCTACTTACCATACGGTCACGAGGTCCTTCCCGGTTGTCATCGTCCCCTCCGACCTCTCCCGTCCTGAGTTCCCCTGACTCTGGAGCCTCTAAGGACCTCGCCGACATGGCTGAATCGACATGGGTCCCCTGATCAGCTCACTGGGATCGCTCCTTCCTGGCCCAATGATCTCTCTGGGGTTTCCCCCTTAATTTGGGGTCCCGCGTCAGCTGAGATGACGTTAAGGAGGGAACCGGGCACTTGGCCACCCGATGCCCTGGTTGATCGCATCGGTAGCACCGGAAGGTGGGTTGCCTCCCCAAAGCCAGTTCCCCCTTCAAAATGACCACCGTCTCTCCCCCACGTCGTTGGTCCAGCACACTTGTCTGTCTGCTGGGCCTTTGGCTTCCACTAGTCCCCTTTGTACTGTTCAGGTTCACATCCAGGTTTACGACAGCCTTAGTCCACTCTGACAAAACCGGTGGTAACCCCCGATATACACAAGCCCTCCTCAAGGCGGCGTCCAACCCGTTCTTAAAATGGTGTACCAGCAATTTGTCCGGCCATGTTCTCAGTCGCCCAGCCACCCTCCTGAACTCTGCCACATATTCCTTAGCAGTTCAGCCCCTTTGCGTCACACTCAGCAGTTCATCCTCCAGCACATCTGCCAAGGAGTCATCCTGGAACCTATTCCGGAGAGCCTCCAGGAACAACCCGACATCGACTAGTTCAGGGGCCTGATCATGATGCAGGCCAGCCACCCACTCTGCGGCTTCACCAGTCATCACTGACGAGATGGCAGCAATTTGCGTCCAATGGGACGGGTATAAGGCCCCATATGCATCAAGGTGAACCAGGGCCTGACCCAGGAACAGCGACAGACGCTCCGGACTTCCATTGAAATGGCTTTGCAAGGGGGGTGGGCCCCAAATCGGTTGAGGCGCAAGGCCTGCAGCCCACACCGGTGGTTGGGGCCCAGCTATTCCTGCGTTCGACCCCCCTGCCACCCCAGAAGACACTGGCTGGGGAGCCCCCCCCCACTGGCCGGGAAAGTGGTGGGATAAAACGCCGGAGGTACCACTGGGGTGAACAGAGGTGGAGTTCCAAATAATCCTGCATTCACTCCCCCTGGCACCCCAGAAGATGGTGGTTGGGGAAACCCCCCCCCCCCCAGCGGGCGTTAACACAGTGGGGTAGAATACCAGAGTTACCACTGGGGTGAAAGGTTGATGACTAACCCCACTTGCTGGCTGAGGGGCTGCAGCTACCTGAGTTGGTAGATCTATGGGATTCACCAAGTCTCTCGTGGCCTGGGGGGGGGGTAACCATTCCCTGAAGTGGCATCAGCCCTGGATTCTGTAGATCTCCAAGCTCACCATAATTACTTCGCAGACTGTGCAAGGCTGATTGTCCCGCCATCATATTCGCCCCAGAGGTGGGGGCACCCCCCCATTTTCCCAAGGGGGGTGCATACAGGGGGGAGGCCTGAGGCCCCACAACTGGCCAGCCCAGCGTTGAGCTATGCCACCAGGCCCCCTGAGTACCTGGCTTCTCCCCCATTTCCTCCCCTCCAGTCCACATTTCGTTGAGCCATTCCTTCTGGTTCAATGTCCACTACTACAGACGCTGACTGGCTTTGGGATCCACCCATCAGCGACACATCTCCCTTCCTCACGCCGCTCGTACTTCCCTCTTCCAAGCTTCCTCCACTCGCCATAACCTGGTTACATTCGCCGGGGACGTCTCCTCTGACCCATAACGTTCTAAACTGGACAAATTAGGAGCACTGCCATTCTATTGAGTCCCTCTGCCGCTCAGCCAATAATTGCAGATAATCCAGGATATTATAAAAGATTTCTTTCTTTATTGGGCGAATCGCTGGAGTAAAAAACAGGACAACAATAATCAAAATTCGTGATGGCAGCGCTGAGCATCTCCTCCTCCCCCTAATGAGCAAGGCTCATTAGAGTATCACCGCCCACAGTTCCACTCAGCCCTCCACCGATGTCATCAGGCCCAGGACGAACACGCTGCCGCCATCACCCCATGCACTCCATCACCACAAGCTCACGGCACCCCTTGTGTCCCACCACCTGCAAAGCTGTCGAGTTGGGTGAGTCTCGACACTCAAAATAATGAAATAAGGGAAGATATTGTATTGACATTTCAGGGTGTGGCAAAAAACCTGACACTGTTGGATGAAAAGGTGGAGGAAATTGAACCATCAAATACAAGCTTGGGAAATAAGATGGTTGATGTCCAAAACAAGATGGATAGTACAGAGGAAGAAGTAGATTATTGCAATATAGATTAATGGAATTTGCACTGAGAGTGAGAGGCCTGAAAGAACAGAGTTGAGAAAATTTGAGAGAGATTTTTGCAGAGGCCATTGCACAGATGACAGGGGAGCGAAAAGAGGATTTGGAATTCGAAATTGACAAAATATACTGTGCTAATTCCTGGGTTGCCAGACAGAGGCAGTTGCCGAGAGATATTGTGATTTTCTTCACATTGAGAAATATAAGAAACAAAATTTTACAAGCCTCATACAAGGACAAACTTCAAGTGGTAGGACAAGAGGTTCTGGTTCTGAAAGAAATCCCTCCAAATATGTTAAGAATCAGAAAGGAATTTTCATTCTTGGTAGATGAGTTAAAAAGTCGGCAGATACCGTTCAGATTGGATGTTCCAATTGGGCTAGTGGTGAATTATTCAGGAGAAAGGTATCCTCTTAACTCGATTTGGAAAGCAAGAGATTTTTATACTACTGTATTAAAGGCAGGATGCCCATCATCTCCGGAAATGAGACAAACAAAAGAAGCTCAGGTCACTGATGAAGACTCAAACCAATCCTTGGATGCTAATCAACCTTTGGAAATATGGGGAAAAAAACAAAGGACTTAAAAGATCAAAGGAAGACGTGAGCTGCTATTAAAAGAAAACAACAAGATCTACAGAAGCAAAAAGCACAAATAGTAATTCCAGGTGGCACAACAATAGAAGCGATGGGAGGGGCGAGATTCAAACGATTGCAAGATGAATTGCAGTTGGCACTCCAGAGGCTTCAAGGTACCAAGAATGACAATTAAATTTCTAACCTGGAACATCAATGGTTTAAAATTCACCACAAAAAAGAAAGAAGATATTTTATTACTTAAAACAATTCAAAACGATGTAATTGGCTTGCAAGAAACTCACATTAGAACATCAAATCAAAAGTATTTGATAAATTCAAGATTAGGCACACATTTTGCTACATCTGCCCCAGAAAAGAAAAATGGTATAGTTCTTTACTTAAAGGATTGATAGCTAAATTAATTGAAGCAGATGTCCAAAGATGATATCTTGCTGTTGAACTCTTAATTGAAGGAAAGAAAATACTTTTGATTGGATTATATGCTCCTAACCAACAAGGAAAGTTTTATAAATTGTTACATACCAAAATGGGACTACAAGTCGTATATAATAATTGGCGACTGGAATGGAGTAGTAGATACTCAAAAAGATAAAAGAGGCCCTTCTCAAAATATTTCAAATTGCTCTAAATTGCCCAAATCCTTCTTTGAAATAATGGAAGACATGGAGTTGAGAGATGTATGGAGAGAACGAAATGCTACAGAATGAGATTTTACTTTTTTCTCAGATAGGCATCAGTCCTTCTCTAGGATTGATTTTATACTGGTCACTAATGATCTCTTTTTCAGGGTAAAGAAGATGAAGATATGCCCAAAAACCTTAACCGACCACAGTCCGGTGTGGATGGAACTAGAAGAGGAGATGGGAGACAGGAGATCTTGGAGGCTAAATGAGAACTTGTTTAGATATGAGGAAAATGTGAAAGAATGTAAAAGATATATGAAAGAGTTTTTTTTGTAATGAATATGCATAAGGGGACATCTATGGAAATGGTTTGGGATGCAAGTAAAGCTTATGAGGGAAATCTTAATATATATGAATAATAAGCATAAACGCAGACAATACCAATTCTCTGATCTTCTTTCCATCTAGCTTGCAGCTGTCCATTCTGAAACCAGGTGCTAATCTTCCTTTCCTCTTTCAATATATTAAAAGCCTTCAGTTGCAATTTGCCCTTTTCCATATAAAGAAACTCTTTATATGTAAGCATCTCTAGTTTTCGTTCTGTATTTATGTTCTCTATTGCATGTTTAGGTATCGCCCAGGCAGTTATCTGATAATTTAACTTATATTGAAACTTTTTCCAAATTCGCAACAGGGCATTTCTAAGTATATGACTTTTAAAAATCTTTTCTACTTTTTTGTCATATAATAAATAAGCATGCCAGCCATATGACAGATCTTAACCCTCAATATTCAGTATTCTTTCTTCAGTTAAATTAGTCCAGTCACCAATTAGAGATAAAGCAGCTGCTTCCCAATATAATCTTCCCAATATAATCTTAAATTAGGCCCCGCACCTCCCTCTCCAGATCCCCCACCCTTCCCTCCACCCCACCAACTCTTTGCTTATTTTCTTCTGCCAATTGTTGTACTTTTTTAAAATCAATCTGGAATGCTGCAAGATCTTTTTAATGTCCTCTTGGCCTTGCTTCATATCCACCTGTCTTTGTTTCATTTCCATCTGTCCCAGCTGCAGCTTCTCCAACATTTGTATAATTTTATCCACTGTATTTGCGCCGGTTGCCTTTTGGCCTCGAGACATTCCAAAAGTCTTATAACAGTCTCACGTCCTTTTAAAATAAGCCTTTTATCCCATTGTGGAATAGATTAAATTGTGGAATAGATTAAAGAGCAGACAGTCCTTCCAGGGAAGTCCCAGCACCCAAAAGTAAAAGTCCAATAATATATAATAAAATACACAGTCTCAGAGCTTCTGGGGGAGAGCACACACCAATAGCAAATTTAATTATTTCTGTGCTGTGCCGTCGTTCAACCAGGAAGTTGAGCCAGGAAGTGAGGCAAATTATTGTTTATAAAGAAGCAGAAAGTCGGCTATCATCGCCTGTCCTGTGGGGGGGTGGAGCAGCTAGCCCTCGTCCAAGATCCAAACTCAAAATACAAGATCAATTTCCAACCAACAATTCCACTCATTAATCCATTTAAGAAGTAAAGCACTTTAAAAATATTCCCCTCCCTCTCATCCGAGGGGAAGGTCCTTTAACACGCCGTTACAGTTCGGGGGGGGGGGGAGCCTCCATCCCCTTCCTTCCTCGGCCAAACCTCGAAAGCTGTTTTTTTTTTCCTAGTCACCTCTTTCTGTCTCAATCAAGCCTCTCTCCAGGAAGGAAGGAAGGAATTCCAGCTTCTCATCGCCCACACTCTGCTCCGTTCTTGCTTGATTTTTCCGGACAAGGCCAGGCTAGGATGGTGCAATCGGCAAGCCGCGCTGTGTGGCGAGCCACGCACCGTTTTCCCTCCGGGGCCTCGGGCGAAGCTGGCAATGGCCCCCAGCTTAACCCGGCCCCCCCCGGCAAGATGCCCCAACGACAGGCATCCTCCACGAATCGCCTGTGCCCCGTAGGGCCCACCAGGGGGGCAAATTTCGGACGCTGGGGTGAGAACTCATCCCAAACGTGTCCACTATCCAGAGCTCCCAGAAGTGCTCCCAATCCCTTCAGCATTTTTGAGGGAAAACTATGTAAATAAAAAATTAAAAGCAGTCATCAGCACAATAAAAAAACAAACCCAGACAACTCTGCTGTCATAAAGTTTTGAACTCAGCTTTATTTTGCACAACGAACAACACAAGCCATATTTAGAAGGGAAAAAAACAACTATTACAAGCTCCTTATCAATTCTGGTATTAAAGTTATATCCATTTACATTCAGTGCTTTTTTTGTGGGGAGAGGGAATAAAAAGATAATAAGTGCACAATACCTTTATATCAATGTTTAGATAAAGCAGGAACTATATCTGGATATTTATAACTAGAATTAGGTCACTTTCGTAGATGACAAGAACAGAGAGCAATGGATCAAATGCAGGAGCTGGAGCAGAACCATTTACTTTCTGGAATTGTTTTCTCATTGACTGAAACTAAAACACTAAAATAATAAAGAGCTTCAGCTTCTTTACAACAATATTTTAAAAGATGAAAGATTGTTTACCGGTATGTAAATTCAAAATCCCATTCTCACCTGCACCCTATATAGAAAGAGCACCGCTTTCTACAAAGTGTAATCTAAGCAGGAAATGTGTATGGAACACTGAAAGATGGGCTGTGAGACAGCAGATGTTGCTGGGATTTACAAAAAGGAAGAGAACTGTAAGTAGCTCACAATGTTGATGAGATTTGGGGCTGTTGTTCATCTCTTTCCAAGGAATCTGCTGAGATTGAATTCAACCAACAGGAGGCATGAGATAAATGAGGTCACGGTATGGACCAAGCATCTCAGTACAAACTAGTTTTCTTCATGATCCGCAGAAACTCCTGTTCGTTGACTTCCCCATCTCCATCCCGATCGGCTTCATCAATCATCTCCTGCAGCAGAAGCAAAAAATCAAGGGAGGTAAGAGCTTGGTTCAAAGAGCTCCTGGCTCATGGCAATCTGACCTCAACGTGTAATTGGCTTTCCTCACAGGCTGAAGTTTATTCATCTTTCCCCACTCTTGCCTTCCCACTTGCTCATCTACCAGAGTTCAGCCTATTTAAAATGGGTTAAGCCATCACTGTTTATAAAACCACTACATAAACAAGTCAAACCTGAAGCTCCTCATCGGTGAGATTCTCGCCCAGTTCTTTGGCCACGCGTTTAAGGTTTTTGAAAGAGATTTTGCCAGTTTCATCATCATCGAAGAGCTTAAACGCTTTCAGAATTTCTTCTTTTGAATCTTTTTCAGCCTTAAAAAAAAAGAACAAACTTCAGACATTCCACAAAGTGGAACAAAAAATAATTAGGGTACCACTTTAGAGAGCTATGAGCCATAGTGGCACAGTGATTATAATATAGTATTGCAGGCTAACTCTGACTACTACCAGCAGTTCAATTCTCACTGGCTCAAAGTTGACTCAGGCTTCCATCCTTCTGAGGTGGGTAAAATAAGGACCCAGATTATTGGGGCAAGAGACTTTGTAAACCACTTAAGAGAAGGCTGTAAAGCACTGTAAACTGGTATATAAGTCTAAGTGCTAATGCTATTTTAAAGCAGGCTCTGCCCTCAGTTAATTGAAGGCAGCAAATGGGATTCAGAGATGCTTTTACTGCTTACATACAATCGAATATATACTCCTCATCCAATCAGAACAAGATTGCTGAAGAGCTGTTCAGAAACCAATCTTTTCAGTCTGCCTTGCAAGTTGCATTGCTCTACCACTCTCTGAGCTGAGGTTTGATATCTGGAGTTACAATAGGACCAAGCCTGGCTTCCTTCTTTTGACATTTGGAATGTGACCATGAAAAATCCGAGGCAGCTTTCAACTTCTTTTGAGAGTTGCAACATAAAACCAGATTCTGTCTCTACAGCCAGCATGACATACCATTTTATGGGTCATCACTACTAGGAAGTCACTGTAGGTAATCTTCCCTGTCCCTTCCTTATCAATCTCAAGGATCATTTTCTTGATCTCGTCCTTCTTGGGTTCAAACCCAAGGGCCCTCATGGCAACCTGAAAAACAATTTAAAGATGAGATGAGGTTGGACTAGAAGACCTCCAAGGTCCCTTCCGGCCCTACGATTCTACGACTAAAATTACAGATCTCTCTGAGGAGAAAAGCCCGCTAATGGAGCCGGCTCTCAAGTAACAAAAGCATCTCAGTCATATTCTGCAGCTTGCCTTCAACTCCTTTACATCAATATTGCCAGTCCCATCAGTGTCAAAGAGATCAAAGGCCTCCCGAATCTCTTGCTTCTGTTCTCCGGTGAGTTCAGTTTTGGGAGCCGATTTCTTCCTCTGAATTCCTCCTCCCAGGGACGTCTTCTTATAGCTGGAGGCCTGAGAGCATGGATGAAAGGCAGAAGAGATATTAAAAGACATAACCCAGTTTTAGCTCCCTAGAGGGTTTCACTTCTGACTATTCCAGAGAGCCTGGCCGGACTTTGAAGAGTTTCAAACACTTTTGCCTTAGAGGTCCTAGTAGCTAAATTATTGATTTTCAGAATGTGAAGTAATACATCATTCCTTTAACAACCAGGTTACTCACATATCAACTGCAGCCATTCACTTCAAAGGGTGGCAAGAAAGGTCGTAAAATTGGGGAAAGCTCATTTCACAAAGGCCTCAGGCTCAGCAACATAAATTAGGGGAGGGGGGCGCTCCAGTGTGATCGCAAGTCGAGGGGCACCTCCCATCCGAGTTCATGGCCGAAACTTTGTATTTTTACAGCAAAGTGGCCCATCCACCATGCTTCATTCACTTCTTTTTCTGGGGGGGGGGGGGGCTCGGAAGACGTTTCCCTCCCGAAACTGGGACTTACAAGACACACGAGTCCGCCCTTCGGCGCGTTCACACGTGCACGGAGCGGGAAGCCCGGATTGCGCCCCCCTCCCCCAGTGGAGGGGAAGGCAGGCGGGGAAGGCTGTCTCCCTATCCTGCAATAGCGGCTCAAGAGCCAATTCGGCGGTTGAAGGGGGCACCAGGTGGCTAATTTGCATAAAATAGCATATAAGGAACGGGATACAAATTCCAGCCGTTAAACGCAGTTAAAACGGTTTCGGCTACCTCAGGTCGTGCCTGGCTCCGCCGCCTTCTCCCCCCCCCTTGCCCCCCCGCTTTCCCCGGCCGCGACCCCACTGACCATCCCCAGGAAACGGCGCCGGTCCCTGAGGACGCCCGTTGGTGGTGGTGGTGGGGAAATAACAACAACAGCGAGAGCTCAAAACTGTCGCGGGGCAGCTAGACGGTCAGCGTCGCGCCTTCCGATTGGCTCGTTTGCTAAAGGCGCCGACGTCGGGACGAACAGCCCTCGCTATTGGATGCTGAGGCGGTCGCGCGCCAGAAGGAGCGCGAGCCGCGCCAGGGCAGTGATTGGTGGCGAATGACTGGCGGAGGGCGGGGTTGCTGTGAGAAAGAACCGATTGGCCACAAAGAGCCAATGGGTCGAGCCTCCCCACTCTCGGCCGATCTTCACCCTAGGGGTGGAGGGGTCGAAGGAGAGGGCGGAGTCGAGAGCTGTCGCGGGATGGGATTGGTGAAGTTCGGAGGCGGACGTGGCCTGCCCGCTCATGGGTATAAAAACAAAGGGGCGTGGCTGTTGGGAATGAATGGGACCAGCTGGGAGTGGGTGGGAATCCTTGTATTCTTTTGGATCGGTTCTGTATTCGATTACTGGGCAGGGAGATCCACGGGCGGCTTCAGATTCCTTTGCCTCACCGTTAGACCTGGAATATCTTTTTTTAAATCGTATCTTTTTTGGCAGCTTTGAGAAAAGCAGGTGAGGAGAGCAGGTGAGGGATGGAGATCTTGGAACTGTAACGTATTTTATGTATTGAATGTATAGGCTACCCATCTCTCTATTGAAGGGACTCTTAAAGTTATTTAACTGATAAATATTCAATTTTCTTTTTTAAAAAAGAAACCACTTCGAAAGGCTTATGGAGATGATTTATGAGACTAAGAAACTGGTAACATACGGTAGATAATTGTTATGTCTTTGATATTTACAAATATGTAAATATTTGCAAATATGTAATACCTAATATGTAATACATCTAGCAGTTGGTAAACTGTTCAGAACTATTGCCAGACTTCTCTCTGGCTGTATATTATTATTATTATTATTATTATTATTATTATTATTATTATTATTATTATTATTATTATTATTATTATTATT
>JANHFP010003164.1:0-10000 GCA_032468135.1 Calamaria suluensis | reverse complement strand
GAAATGCCTTGAAACCTGGTGGGCAAATGTCTACCAGAGGGACACCACCCTCTGGGCCCAACCAGGTTTCGGTGATCACTACCAGGTCCGGGCCCTCTTCCTGAATCAGATCCCTGATCAGGGGGACTTTATTAACCACGGACCTGGCATTGCACAACATCAGCCAGGACATTTGGGCCCGAGTTTCCTCACAACCAGGTCTGCACGGAAGGTCCAGAGGGTCGGAGCGCGATACCGCTTCTAACCTTTTAGGCTTGAGGCTACAAGCAGAAAACGCTGTCGTTGCTTCAGGTGGGCTTCATTACCTTGGGTACCTGTCTGAAATGCTTGCTTTCACTTTTGCTTTGCTAGGCCTTTCGTGGGAAACAGTAAAATGTCATCATAGGTATGCTAAAACAGTCTGATCAAGAAGCAGCTATGTCTCCTTGAAGACAGATTAAATCTAATTTTAATTTTTGTAATTTGGTAAAAGCTGGTTTCCTTTTCATAGGAAAGTTCAATCTGTTTATGTTAATTGACAATGATTTTATTTCTTCCATTGTTTCACTTATAAATGGGCTTATAAATCCTAGTTGACCTTATTTCTGGTTTTTTTCCCTTTTTCGTTCCGCTTTCTTTTTTCTTTCACTTCTTGTTCTATATTTTCCCCTCCTATTAGTTCCTCTAGTCTTTTACCATCTTACTTCCTCTCTTCTCCCTTGTTCCTCATATGAACTGAAGTGATGATCATAGAATTCGTGTCCTTTAATCTATGGAATCCAGTCTTGTCTTTTTTTCATTCTAGGTGAATGAGGGTAGGAGTTGAAACAGTTTATGTCCAGGATGTGAGGGGTCTGTACATATTTTCACAGCCCTCTGTGAAGTACATAGAAGTAACCATGTCTTCTGTTGGCCGTGGCCTTACTTCAGGTCTTCGCCAGGACTGTGCCTCCAGCTCAGCCTCTGTTTCCCGCCGCAGTTCCAGTGCCTCCTTACACTCCTTGCGCAGGGGCACCTACAGCGACCAGGATTTTGACACCTACAGTTTGGAAGATGACGACGACTGCTCTTTCTCCTATCACAGCAGCCACAGATACTCTCCATCCCCGCTCAGCTCACCGCGATGCCAGTCTCCGTCCACCAATGCAGATTACGGGAGGGCCACAAACACCCGAATACGGCCCCCAAGGAAGACTGTGCAGAGCCCGATGCAAGATAGACTAAAGTGTTCTTCGAACGAAGGTATCCTGTGTGCTCCCATTTCCGAATCTTGCCAGGTTTTCAAACCAGCAGGTAGATAATTTTTTTTTCAAATTCTTGTTATGTTATCCTTCACAGAGGAATTGCGTCACAGTATGCCTAACCTGACTAGGACCGGACTGCGATCTTTGGAGTCTGTAAGAAATAGCAGGAGCTTGGACTCAGATTTACAGATTCCCAGCAGCCGGCTCTCTAGAATCCATCAGGAATCTGTCAGTAAGTTGTCTTCTTCTTCTCAAAGAGCAATCCTCATGGATTTTTGATCCTCATGAATCAACATTTCAGTTGGCATGATGACCAAAGTAGGAAAGATAGCATGTTACTTGAGAGATCTTAGTTTGCCCCAGGTTTTAAAGAGGCTGCACATTCCCTGATTTTAAGTTTGAAAGTTCTTTGGGAACCTTTTTTGTTTTTAGTTAAATTTCAATTCAAATAGAGCTAGAAGGGACCTTAGAGGTCTTCTAGTCCAATCCCTTTGCTGAAGCAGGAGACCCTACCATTTCAGACATGTGGCTGACACGTTACAACTTAATCGACACATTAATTGGCACATTAAGTACAATAAAAAAAGCATCTCAAATAAAAATATTTTCCTGCTGATAAGAATTAGGGCCTTTACACAGTGGCAACTAGCACCATGGCTTCCCAATCTGCTTTTTAGCAGCTGCAGCTTTTAAATCTGGCACACAATTTGAAATAATGAGATCTTTCACAACTTCATCTGTGATGTCAGCTGGATGTTCTCTGAAGAAATGTGCCAGACCACAGACATCCTTAGGGCAGAAGTTTCAGTCGGGTTTTTTTTAATGTGTTCTGCCTAGAGCTGCCCTTGAGAATTGCTCATAAATTTCAACTGTCCAGAACAGAGGTCTCCAACCTTGGCAACTTTAAGATTTGTTGACTTCAACTGCCAAAGGAATTCTGGGAGTTGGAAGTCCACATGTCTTAAAGTTGCCAGAGTTGGAGACCCCTGGTCCAGAATATGGCAGCTTCATTTGCTGTCATGTGAGTTGTATCGCTACATGTTTTGCCAGTTGGCTAGTAATTTAATTTGCAGTGCCCAGCTAGCAGTTTGAAAGCATATACAAGTATACAAGAATATACAAGTAGATGAATAAGTACTACTTCTGTGGGAAGGTAACTGCACTCCTTGCCCCTTGGCCTAAAGTCATGTTGACCACATGATCATGGAAGTGTCTTCGAACAGTGCTGGCTCCCTCGGCTAAGAAACGGCTCCTTTGAGCTGGACATGACTGGACAGGGGAAACCTTGTGGATTTAGTCGACAATTTGATTTCTCGCGCTCTCTAGAGGGATGTGGTGGCTCAGTGGCTAAGAGGCTGAGCTTGTTGATCAGACAGGTTGGCAGTTCAGCAGTTCGAATCCCTAGTGCTGTGTAGCGGGGTGAGCTCCTGTTACTTGTCCTAGCTTCTGCCAACCTGTAGCAGTTTGAAAGCATGTAGAAAATAATGCAAATAGAAAAACAGGGACCACCTTTGGTGGGAAGGGAACAGTGTTCCATGAACCTCTGGTGTTTAGTCATGCCAGCCACATGATCACGGAGACATCTTCGGACAGCGCTGGCTCTTCAGCTTTGAAATGGAGATAGGCACTGCCCCCTAGAGTTGCTAGCACATATGGGAATCTTTACCTTTACCCCTCTATGGCCTGGATCTACTTTAGCCATGTGAATTTGCCTGAAAACGTTTCTCTCCTTCTGATCCCTTTTGGATATGCTCTCCAAATTGACCCTCATTTTATCATTATTAACACCGTCTCTATTTTCCCCTCCCTTCTGCTTTAAGGTCTTACTCCGAATAAGCTCCGCTATTCCTCCGGTGCTGGGCAGTCCCCCCTTACAGTCCGTCAGCCTGTGAAAGCAGGTCCCTGTGCTAACACTCTCTTAACCCCACGGCAGCCAGTTAGAGCTGCTGGGTATGCTAGTCCAGCTGGCCGAGTCCGAAAGCTACAGTCTTCCACGCTGAACCCAAGCCCTTCGAGTAGTGGCAGTTCAGCGTACCGGAGCAACAGCATGGTCACAGGAGCGAAAAACGCCCTTCCTAAAAATAAACCATCAGTTGCAGGAGCATCTACTCTGAAGAACAGGCTGAGCCAGCCAGCCAAGAGGTGAGAGACCTTAAAAGCTCATCCAGAGGGTTACAACAGTTCCTTTAGTGACAGTTTAAAGTTACAATGGCACTGAAAGAAGTGACTCATGACCATTTTTCACACTTAAGGACCATTGCAGCATCTCCATGGACATGTGATCAAAATTAAGGCACTTGGCAACTGGTTTGTATTTATGACAGTTAGTTGTGGTGTGCCAGGGTGATGTGATCAGCTTTTGTGACCAATTGATGAGCAAACGCGATGGAATTTGAAGCCCAGGGGTGTCCAACCTTGGCAACTTTAAGACTTGTGGACTTCAACTCCCAGAATTCCTCAGCCAGATTTGCTGGAGTTGAAGTCCATTAGTCTTAAAATTGCCAAGGTTGGAAGCCTGATTCATGCCACAACTTTAATAACTTAACAATTGTAACAATTCACTTAAGAAATGTGGCAAGGAAAGTCATCAAATGGAGGCAAAACCCATTTAACCAATGTCTCACTTAGCAACAGAAATGTTGAGATCAACTTGTGATTGTAAGTCAAGGACTGCCTGTATTTGTATTGTAGTCTAAATGCCTCTTTGCCAACAGCATTGATTTCAAGTGCTTTTTTCGGCTCTCCGAGATTGCTAAGAAACTGAGCCAACCAAGCAAGTCAGAGAAAGACGCCAGCTCCAAGTTGGAAAGATTTTCCTTAATTGTAAAGAATCCCCCTCCCTCTTTCCCAGTTTCAGACTGGAGAGCACAGGATTGCCCCATGATGCATTTCCGAGGTGCAATTGAGAGCAATGATCAACTTGACTTGCATCTATAAAACTGTAGGAATGCTCCTTTAAAAACTTTATGCTCTACTTTGTTTTATTCTGCAGCGATCTAACAGGCAGCGAGCCAAACTAAATAGCAGAAGACAGCTTTTTAGATAAATATTTTTAAGACCAGTAATAATGAGTTAGGTCTCCTGAGTACTGTTGATTAAAGCATTGTATAAGTAAAATGTCTGTCTGCACATCCCAACAGGTATCCAAAGGCCAACATACCTGCGGACGACTCTTGGAAAGATGGATGTTATTGACCCAAACCCCAAAAAAAAGAGAATAATGAACAATGAAACTTGTTTGTTGGGTTATGTAACTGGACAACAGCCCAGCTGGCTGGGCAGGAGGACATGCTTAAGGCCTCCATTTCCTCCCCATTGCTGCCATGCTTGACAAACTGGAATGATGAATTTGGGACATTTGTTTTTGATTTGTCTTGACAATGGACCTTGATGGCTGTTGGGTTTTTTTTGTTGTTGTTCCTGCTATTCTTGTCTTACTGCTGAGCCTTGGTTGTGGTACTTCTTGTACCTGAAGGTACAGGTGTGGCCTGAGGCACATTTGAAGATTTGTTCTTGTTCTTGGTACACAACAAGGAAGAAGAGCATGGGATGGCCCTCCTGTGGCAATGAGACTCTTTTTGAATCCGTGTGTGTGTGTGTGTGTTTCCCTTTGCAAAAGGCAGCTAGATATGATAAACATATGACTGTTTCTTATGTCACTTGGTGTAACTTAACTTTTCTAGGAAAATTCAGAGGATTTTTCTTTACTTGTCCCGAAAAGGTATCTTCACTTTTATTATTATAAAACTTGAAAAGGTTTTTTTAAAAAACAAAACAAAACAGTAGCTATAGCGTGCATCATCTGTCACAGGAGAATGTCTCTAAAAGTTTGGTATCTCCAAGCTTGGTATCCCTGTTGTCTCCAAGCCTTGTTTATGTGCTGTTGCCTGCAGGCTGATAATGTGAGGTCTTATTTACCCATTTGTTCTCTTCCTTTTTATCTGTTTAGCTAGGCACGTTTTCGTGTGGGTAGTAGCAACAACACCTTTGCCGGCTAAAAAAAAATGCACTTGGAAGTGTTTCGTTCTCTCATGATCGTCACTTAATTCCTTGATACTAAAATCTTACCTTTCTGCTTTTGTACAAGTCTTTTATACAGTCCAGGGTGGGGTTTTTTGGGTGGTGGTGGGGTTTGTTTTTGGATGAAGGAACTTGGTTTTTTTCTTAAATGAAATCTGTGGCTGTTGGAGTTTGCCAAATGCAAGAATACAATCATACCTGGGAATGCAAACTGGCCCTTCTGCCAACCCCTACTACTTGCCACCAATGTGACTTGATATTGTAGTTAATAAATGTGAAGGGGGCTAGTGCTATCTTGTCTTTACTAGCAAAATTTGTGTCCTGCTGGCTTTCTTTACATAGGCAGGTACACGCATGGTACTCGACTTAACAGCGGTTCATTTAATGACTGTTCAAAGTTACGGTGGCAGTGAAAAAAATGTGATTTATGACCGTTTTTTTACACTTAGAAACTGCTGCAGCATCCCCATGGTCACATAATCAAAATCCAAACACTCGGCAACCGACTCATATTTATGACGGTTGCAGCGTCCCGGGGTCAGGCGATACCCTTTTGTGACAAGCAAAGTTTCAATGGGGAAGCTAGATTCACTTAACAGCCACATTATTAACAACTGCAGTGATTCCCTTCACAAATGTGAATCATTTTGTTAGTGTAACAAAATAATAAAAAGTCACTTAACAAATGCCTCACTTAGCAACAGAAATTTTGGGCTCAGTTAAGGTCATAAGTCAAGGATTACCTGTAGTATACACTACCCTGAAATAAAATTAATGTCTTCTCTCAAACAAGATTCATTATGAAGATGTTGGGAGAAAAATAATATTTAACAGATGCACTGGTAATGCTTTGCTATAGTTAAAGCTGAAGCAGTGACCCATAAAAACACACAACAAGAATTAATGAAGCAATTTTAAGCTTTCCTGTTAGTCATTTGCCAAATGAATGAATACTTGCTACAGTTGAATGGTTTGTATTTGTTTCCTGGCCGTTGGGCTGAGTGGCTTCTTTTTGATCCAGAAATGTTAATAACACTTAATGGTAGCCGCATGGACTTAATCAGAAGGTATAACTACTACTTGCTTGAAATGCTTTGTGAATGAGCTCACTGGCCATCTCCTGCAGTAGGATGGAAGCTTTAAACAAGAATGGTTATACAACCTTCCCTGCTTGCTTTTATCCTTTCATACTTCCTGAAATAACAGCTGAAACTTAAGAGATGGACCAGCTGTACTCATTGTTTTCTAAGGGTCATCAGAGAGTAGAAGTAAGACAGTGGGTAAACAGATGTTGAACAGGCACGCCATAAAATGTCTTTGCCCAATCAGAATGCACTCTGAAAAAATGGCTATTAAATTATAAGTTATCACTGGATGTTTACTTGTAAAATAAAAGCTGGCCAGAATTTGATTTCAGATTTTCAAACTGTTCTGTAAACATTTACACAATTTTGTTTAACCAAATCCAAGGATAGAACTTTGGACCACTTTGGTAATTTACGCTGGGGGTAACACATTGATCCAGTTTGCCAGCAGTGGTCCTGAAACTGTTTGCCACTTGCTGCCTTCCAACATTCCCATTCTAGTTGATGGTCTGGATAGTCTCTAATCCAAGTACTGTGCAACCTGCCACAACCTCAGCTAAGTCAAGACCTGAGAGCTACTGCTACCACATGAAGCTCATAGCAACGTGGAAGTACTTAGATAAGAGCTCAGCCTTAGCTTTGAAATAAGGCCATTGATTTTATTTTTCTACTTTTCGGGCCCCTGTTTCTTCAGGACTTTAAAAAGCAGATCAGCTGTCAAGGTATTTGACGGAGAAAAAAAACTGAAAATCAATGTTCTGCAGTTAAGTACATTTATTTAAACAGATTTAAATTTATTTTACAATAATGCATCAGTGCATTTTATTAAAAGAGGAAGCAGTTTACATAAAGGCATTCAAAATGATATAAAATTAACCACTGCAACTGATGTTTCTTTTTTAAACATGCACAGTTAAATTCAATGTTGGCTTGTTCCTGCAAAGACATTTGAAGGGGAAGACCATGACTTGTAGGAAAACAAGGATAGGTGCACCAGTTTTACTCTCTGCAGTAGGCTGTGGAGAGCACGCAGAGACTCCTCAGGAAACTAGGATCAGATCATAAAATGCCAACATCTGGGGGAAGATTAAGAATCTTCCTATTTGAGATTCATCCTTTATATTATGTGTGAATGGGAGGGAGAGTTTAAACTTTTTCACGAGTAATTTATGGTAGTTTGAGATTAAAAATTGGTTTTCAAATACTTCATGCTTCTCTTTGTCCTTGGAAATTAGTAGCTTGAGGGAATCCCCACTAATTCCCACAGATAACACCTGCCTCTTGTGGTTTTGGGTTTCTTTTTGAGCTAGACACAATAGCTCCACCATGCTCAAAGAGAAGAGGGCAGTCACTAAACCTTGCAAAGGACGTGATCCTTTGGAGGCCCTAAAACAGTTTTTAGGCACACCTCTGGAGACGAAGTCCGAGGAAACCATACAGTTTACCATACAGTTGGGAAAGGGCATTCCAAAGTAAGGGAGGAGACGAACCCAAGAAAGACACAAAATAATAATAATAATTACGAATAGCAGCAATGTCTACCACAACGTTAATACGATACATTTACCGGTCACTCAAGTCAAAAAGCAGACCCTCTTCACTTGCCTGACAAAGGGGCCGCAAAGGAAGCGTCCAAAGGGGAAAAATCCACAGCCTGTCATGAGTTTTAAGAAAGGCACTGCAGGAAAAAAGCTGTTTTTAGTAAAAAAAAAAAAAAAAAAAGCCGATTGCATCTCTGGGCTGTGTCTGTGCAAGAACTTGGTTGATGTCAGCAGTCACCGTTCACCTCTTTCCCCCCTAAGGTCTATGGGGGCCTTCAGCTCCCCCCCAACCTGCTCCACCAAGTAAAGTGCAAAGCATGAGGATGCAAATACTTAAAAGATACCTCCCGTTGGTCCATTTGCCCTCCTCTCTCCCTTCAGGAAGTCCTGCTTGTTTACAGAGAAAAACCTTCGGGTTTTTGAAGGAGGATACCTTACAAGGCGATAAGGCAAAGGAGACTCTCGAGGGTCCTGGAAGGATGAAGAATGTGAAAGTCCACAATTGGATGACATACGTTCCTGTGCGTGGGTGGGTGTGCTTTCATGGGGCGGATTGGCTCAGGTGGCTATTTCTGCACGCAGGGCCAGGAGAGGCCCCCGCAGGCAGCCGACACAATGATGTAAATGATGACCTGTGGGGAGGGGAGGGGAGGAAAGCAGTTAGAGACCCTACAAAGTGACCTTGACTATTTGTCAGAATAGTCAAACAAGTGGCAGCTTCAAATCTCAACCAAAAAATGCTCTGTCTTAACACACTGGAAAAAAAAATCAGAACACAAAATACAAACTGGGCTGATATGATCTCATGGACATCCCTCATTCTGTCAATGACCTTGGAGTACTCATCTCAAAAGATCAAAAGCCCCAGAGCTCACTGTAACAGCATTGCCAAAAAGGCATTAAGAGCTATTAACCTTGTGAGGCTTCTTCTCAGATAACATTGTACTGCAAACCGGGGCATACAAAACCTTTGTTAGACCAATTCTTGAATACAGCTCGTCTGCCTGGAATCCGCCCTGTATATTGGACATTAATACAATTGAGTATTTCACAAGAGCACTCCTCTGCTCACAATAGAATACCTTATGCTACCAGGCTTGAAATTCTTGGCTTAGACAACCTAGAACTATGCTGCCTACAGTCTGACCTAAGCATAGTATACAAAATCCTACCTGTCAATGACTATTTCAGCTTCATACATGGGCGAACAATAGATACAAACTCAAGGCCACACCAAATTCGATGGCAGAAAATACTTCAGCAACAGAGTGGTCAATGCCTGGAACTCACTAACTGTTGTTATATCCTCAAAGCCGCATATCTTTAACCTTAAACTGTCTACGGTGGACCTCACCCCATTCCTAAGAGGAAGGGGCATGCATAAGCACACCACCATCCCTACCGTACCTCCCCTACTTTCCCATTTATTCATACCCAGTTCCTGTGTTCATATCCATGTTTATACATCTGTTATCTCGTACATGTTTGACAAAAATAAATAAATAAATAAAAAGAGACTTCTGTCCTCTGCAGGAAGACAATCCATAGGCTGGTTGCCTGAGTGTGCAACCGCACTGCAGCAGAAAAGCCACCAATTTTTCTCGTTCAAATGGATGTCCTTCCCATAAGGGAAATAGATCTCTTGCGGCTCATTAATTCATTTATATAGACCCACCACAAGGATAAAAGGACAAAGGAGTAATTTCCCTTTTATAGCTGGCAGTGTTCTCCCCTTTTGTATAGGGGGAGGGGGGGCGACAACCCAAACTTACGATGGATACAATGGCAATTATGATGGTGAGCTTGAGGTTCTTCATGCACATTGCTCGGGCCAGGTTCCTACTGGTTGTTTTGAAAGTGACGGACTGGAAGGGAAAAAGCAGAGGGGTGGATTGAATGCAGATCATGCCCAACATTTCATTAGCCTGTTCAGAAGACAATATTGGTTCTTCCCCACCAAAGGGAATGCTATGTTAACTGTTGTTTTAATTCATATTTCCCTCCCCCCCCCCCAAGATTTTTATTTTTCTACAAACATATAGTTGCATCAACAGCATGGAACCAGGTGTACATTTTAGTACAATCGAACAATATTCTTCTACTAGCAGGTACCCGTGCTTCGCTACGGTGA
>JANHFP010003163.1:92410-106495 GCA_032468135.1 Calamaria suluensis | reverse complement strand
TTGAAGTCCACAAGTCGTAAAGTTGCCAAGGTTGGAGACACTTGCTCCAGACAACTGGAAACATCATTCCCATTCAGACATTTGTGTTTGACCAAATCCTTGGAAGTGTGAATGGAAGCAATGGATAAAAACTAATCAAGGGGAGAAGCAACCTAGAACTAAGGAGAAATTTCTTGGTATTTGGAAAAATTAGTCAGTGGAACAGCTTGCCTTCAGAAGCTGTGGGTGCGCCATCACTGGAGGTTTTAAGAAGAGATTGGACAAGCATCTGTCTGAAACAGGACAGGGTTTCTTGCTTGAGCAGGGGGTTGGATTAGAAGACCTCCAAGATCCTTTCCAACTCTGTTATTCTGTGTGGAGGCAGGAGTTTTGCCCGGCCCAAGTTTCTTATTAATTTGCTGTTACTTAAACACTAGCTAAGGAAGGTGGTGAGATCCCAAACAGACATCATCACCAGTTGCAAGTTTGTTTAGCAAACTTCTAAAACTTTACAACATGTTCCTTTCATAAAATCATGGAGTTGAAAGAGGGCTATTTAGGCTGTCAAGTCCAACTCCTCACTTGAAGAATCCAAATGAAAGCATTACATTTATGGTCCCAATTGCTCATTGGAGAACTAAGTTTCTTCTAATATTCATTTGAAATCAGCTTCCCTTTATCTTAACTCTTATTATTTTCTGGAACAAAAGAGAACAGGCCCTGAACATCTGCATTATATCATTTTTGTATTTAAAGAGTGTGATATCATCTATCAATCTTATCTTCTTAGGGTTAAATATTTAAGCATCTTCAATCTGTCTCGCTTGGTCTTAGTTTCTAATCCCTTGTTCATCCTCAGTCCCTTCCCTGAACCTGTTTTAGTTTTTCTGAATCCTTCTTAAAATATAATGTTCCATACTGACTCAATACTCAAGGTGGAAATGACTACAGGTAGTCCTCGACTTACGATTACAATTAGCCCAAAATTTCTGTTGCTAAGCAAGGCAATTGTTAGTAAGTTTTGCCCGTTATGACCTTTTTGCCAGAGTTATTAGGTGAACCAGTGAAATGAATCATGTGGTCATTAAGTGAATCTGGCTTCTCCCATTGACGTCGCTTCTCAGAAGCTGGTTGGTCAGGTTACAAATGGTGTAACACAAGGGTCAGCAATCTTAAGCAATCAAAGAGCCATTTGGACCCATTTCCCACAGAAAAGAAAACACCGGGAGCCACAAAAACCCTTCCCAGGCCGTACTATTTCCTGACCGGCCACAAAACTAGCCTATGTCGTTGAATCAAACGTTGCGTTTTCTTCTGAAACTTTTCTTTCCTTGGATTTATTCATAGTTGGCCTGCCAGGTGTTGAAAAGCTCAATAAGTCGTGTGCTGGTGGGTGTCGTACATTGGTGGTTGTGACACATATGTTGAGTGACAGGGAGCCGCAGCAGAGGGGTGAAAGAGCCACATGTGGCTCCAGAGCCGCACTTTGCTGACCCCTGGTGTAACAGGACAGTGCAACTGTCATAAATAGATGACACTTCTCAAGTGCTAGAATTTTGATCACATGACTATGGGGATGCTTCAATAGTCTTAAGTGTGAAAAATGGTCATAAGTCACTTTTTTCAATGCCTCCCAGCCAACAAGTGACACAAAAATAGGGATATGTTTCAATGAAGAATGTTTTATTCTGGTAGTCTGTGAAGCTGAATGTCCCAAATGCATGTGACAATTCCCATTCCATTGATGGATTGTTCTAGTCCTGATGTTCTGGTTTTCTCTTGGATCATGCCAATACAAATTGAATGTAAATAATTTGGAACAGAAAGCTTTTTGTAACATTGTGGACATGAAATTTCTTGCCTTTGTATGCAGTGAAAAATCTGCAGAACTTTTCTACAAAATTCCAAAAGATCATGTTCAATAATTGCTTCTTATGACAAAAGAGTTGCCGACTGAATTGAAAGTGATTTCTGATACGAACAAAAGATCAGCTTTGTGAATAAAGCAGTTTCCACCTGCACAGAAGGCCATTTACGAAAATCTAAAGCATAAGCACAGGCATTCAAACTTGGCAGCTTTAAGGCTTGTGGACTTCAACTCCCAGAATTCTCCAGCCAGCTATGCTCTGATCCAAAGCCTTCCAGGCTCACGGTAAACAGGACCAAACCCTGGCTCCTGACCAGGGTCCCACTGCCAAAGACATTTGCAAATTTAAAAATAAAGGGAGCAATTATTGGATTGTCCTCAAATTGCCTATCTCCTGCCACGACCCTTCAAGTTCTTCCTTCCCAGTCAATCCCTGTAAAACAGCCCTGAATTCTTCCAGCCCCCTTCTCCTCATCTCAGCTTTTCTCAATTAGTAATATTAAAACACTTTAAGGTTCCATGATGTCATGAAGGAAGCATCTCAGTTGCAGTCTCCCCCAAACTTATTACTAAATGCCAAGCAATCTTGACTGCTTTAAGTATTGGATTTTGGGTTCCCCCTTACCCATAATTTCTGTATCGGAGCTCTTTCCCCCCTCCCTGTAAACCACATTTGTTTGACTTGCTCAATGATCTCCCCCAACCCATTTCCCCCTCAAATGCTAGAACCAAATAGTGGCAAAGCTGTTCCCAAGACTAAACATTAAGTATTTTAGTTCTTACAATGTAACCTACATCAGTGTCAAAGCGTCACAGTATTTCTTTAGATACTGGCCAGATTCCTACCTCATGCTGAGCTATAATGCAGTTAGCCTGGTTTGGGCCTAAGAGTGATATGCTCAAAGAATTGATAAATAGACCCTTATTTTACAGCAGTAAATCGCAGTTGACTGATTGCTGGTTTATTAACTGCCATTGGGGCATAGAATGATATAGAAATGCATGCCTATTGATAGTCATGCTACTTGGTGTTTTTTTAATCTGCTTTTTGTGCCCCAAACTAATTTATAAAGATGAAAAATAAGGATAACAATTATCCAGAGAAATCAGAATTTGTCCACACTAACCATGCCTATTTTGCTTGTCTGGTTTGCTCAATAATTAAAACAAAAGGAATTATCATTATTTAGGAAGTTTCTCACCTCTCTGCTGCACGTTTTCCCCATGAGGTTAAAATCAGACCATGTTTCATGTTCAGATCGTGAAACCAGATACAGCTATAATCAGTTTGCAAAACTTTGAAAGGTTGAATTCTTCAGTTTCAGAACCTTTGCCACCTATGAGATTTAGTTCCTGAATTGGCTGAAATAACTAGACACTTAGTCTTTTCTCTCACCTGATCAATATAAGGTAGTTCCTTTTTTATGGTTTGCGCTCAACTTCTTAAATCAAATGACTCAACAAGTAATCTTGAAGACCTAAGTAAAGATTCATCTAAGGAGCTCAAGGACCAAATGCAATTCATTATTCATTGCTAAGGATCAAATATTCATCAATTGGTCTTATTCAAGAATTCGTAGCCTTTGTTAGGGAAGACTTATAGGTAGTCCTTGCTTAACAACAGGTTGCTTTAAAAGGTAAAGGTTTCCCTCATACATATGTACTAGTCGTTTCCGACTCTAGGGGGCGATGCTCATCTCCGTTTCAAAGCCGAAGAGCCAGTGCTGTCCGAAGATGTCTCCGTAGTCATGTGGTCAGCATGACTAAACACCAAAGGCGTACAGAACGCTGTTACCTTCCCACCAAAGGTGGTCCCTATTTTTTCTACTTGCATTTGTTATGTGCTTTCGAACTGCTAGGTTGGCAGAAGCTGGTACAAGTAACGGGAGCTCACCCCAGTGCTAAGGATTCGAACCGCTGAACTGCTGACCTTCCGATTGACAAGCTCAGCCCGCTTACCTGCTGAGCCACTGTGTTCGTATAATGTTCATCAAATGACAAAGTTATCTTGGTATACATCAAAGCAATTGCCACTTGGGCGGCTTCACTCAATGCAAACATGCATGCATAGGCCCAATTTGCCTATATGGGAGTCACAAGCTTTATACTCCAGTATACTCAGCAGACAATCCTAAGTGTTTCAGCCAAAAAAAGCCAAGAGGCACCTTCTCCCATAGAGAAGTGGCACAAAGCAGCTTGAGGCCATCCACATTTGTTTGTAGTAACAAACAGGATCATTGCTCCCATGGTGCACATTATTTAATCAAAGTGAATCTAAGCCTTTTTGCACACATCAACAAATACATTTCAGTGAAGCAAACCTGGGAATTCTCCCCATTATTTATGGTGGTTACAGTAACCAGCAATAATTGCCTGGGATAAAACAGGAGCACACATACACACACAAAAAATAAAAATAAAAAACCAGTGGGTTGTTCATAAAACATGTCTTCATTCAAAAAGTGATGACTACACAGTACACTGAAAAACGCCATCTCCCTGAAGTGACATTGAGGGATCAGAGCACTTTGCCTGTGGGTTACCATCCTCAATTACTCTTGTACAGTAAGTCAGCTCTTCAGATTGTGGCTGTCAGATGATGTTCACGGATTGTGAAGTAATCTACAACTGAAGTGAGATGCCCCAAGGAAAAACCCTCCCTTCCTAAAATAAGACGGCACCCCTAAACCGAGTCTTCTCCATAAATGCTGGCTTGAGATTCTGACAAATCCAATAAATTACAATCCTCAGTATAATCAACATTTGCAGGATATCAATTTAGCAACACCTAAGTTATATGGTAGCCTATTTCACACAGGATGTGGAAAGGAAAAGATTATGACCGTAAAAACCAAAATAAGCAGAATAAAAAACCATCTTGATCAGGAAGGCTTTCAACTGAATAAAGTGGGATGGGGGGCACCCTAAAGTAAAGATCTCAGCTAGTAAGACTGTGAAGAGTTGTGGAAGTGTTTTTGTATTGATACCCTATGAAATCATTCAATGAAATATTGGGAAAAATAGCTTATAAATTTAAGTTATTGTTCATTTCAGGGTCATTGCATCTGAGTAGATGTGATTTAGCAATTGGAAAACAAGTTACACAAAAGGAGCACACATTATAGAAAGGACTGAGGAACTGAGCTGTATATTAGAATTATTCACCTCCAATTCAATGAAGTTGATAGCATTTTAGAGAGCATTTGAATTAGAATAATTGGAAGAATGTATAACACCAATATTTTGTTGATTTCTGTTATTGCTGTGGATCATGCTTTTCAAAAGTACACTGCAGCTCTTTCAAAGAGGAGGAAGTAATTGTGATCGTAATTATACTGACATCTGTTGAGAAATGAACTCAGCCAAGTGTGATCCTTCCAGGAAGTTCATCATTTGCTTTACTGAAAACTTTCTCCTTCAGAGGGTTGAGGAGGGCATGGGAGGCTCAACCCATTGTTCTCCTGAAAGGAAGACTCCATTAGGAAAGTGAGAGTAGCAGGAACATTGGGGAGAAAGTGACCCTGGAGTTCTTGAAAGCAAAGAAACTCTGAGTGCAATCAAATGTGTATCTTAGATGTCAAAAAAGGAGACTTTAATAAATGCAGAACAATGATAAATAGGATTATTCCCTGCTGGGAGAAGCTAATAGAAAAGAAGCTCAGGATAAGTGGATGGGTTTTTTAAAAAACAAGACAAAATAGGAGATAATAAAAGCACAACTTCAAACAATTCCCATGGGGAGGGAGTAATGAAGAACACTAGAAGCTGCTGGTGTGGCTATAGCGAAGTGTAGTGCTATAGCACTAACAAAGTGGAGAAAGGAAAGAAGAGGAGAAAGACAAATGGAGGAGGTGGAAAGTAGAGCAGATTCCAAGAAAAGATTACGTACAGCTAGCTCAGAATTCTACAGATAAATGTTAGGAATATTTAGCATTCAGAATAAATGGAATTCTAAGTATTTCTAACATTTATCTCTAGACTATCTCTAGAAAAGAACAGTAAAAGAGCATGTTTGGATGTTAAATAGAAAAGGAACAGAAAAGAAAACACAGCATAGCAGCTGCTCAGTGCAAAATATTAACAAGTAAAAGACAGAACTATTTTGACTCATCCCCCTTCAGCAAGACATTATGCATTCCCTTAGGGAATCGTGAAGTAGAGACTGAAGGGATAGGACTGAAAAGGAGGTGAGGGAAGGTTGATTTACTTTAATGAGCTTATATCTCCAAGGCCGGATGGTTTGCATCTTAAGAGTATTGAATGAACTCTTGATAGGTGTAATCCAACCTTTACATATTGACTTGAGAGATTTTGGAGAATGGATGAAGTGTCAGATGACTGGGCAAAAATAATTAAAATCCCTGTTTTCAGTAAAAGAGGAAAAAAAGTGGATCCAGGAGGTTCTAGTCAGTCTGACATCCATTTATGTAAAAAGTCTAGAGCGCATCGTTTAAAAAGTTATCTATATCCTGCAAGCAATGCAGTCATTATAAGCAATCAGCAGGAATTTGCTAAAAACAAGTGTTGCCAAACTAACACCATCTCATTCTCTGAGTGAATAATTTCTTTAGTAGACTGGAAATGTTATAGTCTTAAAATACTAACAACATTCTGATTAGCAATCTACTTTAATATGCACTGGGCAACATGAAAATTAAACCAATAGAGAATTGGCTCAAAAACTATGGGGTCAAGTGCCCAGGAAATCAGGAGATTCAGGCAGTTCAAATGAGCATTGCGAGCTAAAACTCTCTACAAGAATCTGGCCAACTACCAGTCAAGAAAAATGCACAGGCAATAAGAATTCAAGATGGGCTAGACTTGGACCTCTGGTGGGCACGGAGGGACGCAGGACTTATGATGCGTTTGATCCTTCCCCCGGTCTCGGCCTGATCATCTCCTACATCTGGTTTCTCATCAAGTTCAGAAAAGGGCCACAATGATGAACAGGGGATTATAAATTAGATCCTATTAAAACTGACTGCAGGAAGTGAGAAAGTTTAGCCTTGAGAAAAGGCAACTGGGATAGGGATGAGCTATGATAGCACTTTTGAAATACTTGAGAAGATTTCAAGTAAACTAAAGCCAAGAGATTTTCTCCATTATTCCCAAATTGTAGGTCTCAGAAACATTTATTTGTGTGCTTATTCATTCATTAAACAATCATACATAGGAACTATGGATTTAATATGTCAGAGGTGGGCCAGGTTAAGAAACAGACTTCACAAGTAATAATGGAACTTTATTTTACTATTATAAAGGTAAAGGTTTCCCTCGCACATATGTCTAGTCATTCCCAACTCTAGGGGCTGGTGCTCATCTCTGTTTCAAAGCTGAAGAGCCAGCACTGTCCGAAGACGTCTCCATGGTCATGTGGCCGGCATGACTATAGCACAGAACGCTGTTACTTTCCCACCAAGGTATTTTTTCTACTTGCATTTTTATGTGCTTTCGAAACTGCTAGGTTGGCAGAAGCTGTGACAAGTAATGGGAGCTCACCCCATTACACAGCACTAGGTGTTCGAACCGCTGAACTGCCAACCTTCTGATTGACAAGCTCAGCTGTCTTACCCACTGAGCCACCATGTCACTTACTGACTTACTGACTTACTGACTTACTGACTGACTGACTGACTGACTTACTTACTTACTTACTTCTTACTTACTTACTTACTTCTTACTTACTTACTTACTTACTTACTACTTGCTTACTTACTTACTTACTTCTTACTTACTTACTTACTTCTTACTTACTTACTTACTTACTTACTTACTTACTTACTTACTACTTGCTTACTTACTTACTTACTTACTTCTTACTTACTTACTTCTTACTTACTTACTTACTTACTTACTACTTGCTTACTTACTTACTTACTTACTTACTTACTTACTTACTTACTTACTGGCTGCTAATTAGAAATATTATGTGGGTATAAGGCTCAATCTTAATGGCAATCATCCTCATGTCGGAGCCACTTTTTAATTGGCTTATTGTATGAAGAAATAGGACCAGGGTTTATTATAGTTCTTATTGTTCTGAACAAGTTCACAGTAATTAAACTCATGATATTTTTCTTCAATCAGCACTATTCAAAGAATGGCTTATTTTAAGCATTATAGGCACGACAAAAGCCGGTGTTGTGAATGTCCCCCCCCCCCAACCTTGATAAACCTGTTATTTGTGCACTAAAACAAAGCCTTCCCTAATAGAAGAATCTTTGAATTGGTACTAATGTGTAGAATGGTTTTGCAGGTGCTAAAACTTTTTCCCCCTGACTCTAATACTTTTGTTCTAAGCTAGAGAGAAATTGGCATGTAGCTTTAAAGAACGGAGATTAATTCCCTACTCAGCCTTGTGGATAGCAACAACCCCATTTTCTGCGTTATCATTTAGAGAGAATTCTCAGTACCGAATCCCGAAATCAGCTTTCTGTGACAATTTAAAAATATTTGGAGAAAGATCTCTATATATTGCATCTGAACATATGGAGCATGCCTCCCTCTCACCATTCTGCCACCTCAACTCCTTGCATTTCTGCAATTACGCATTGAGGCTTCCAGTCAGAAGATAATTGCTTTATGGTGGGGAGGAGGTGGAGGAGAGGACCGAAGGAGGCAATGAGGTTTTGTGGTAGGTTTGATTCATGGTACATATTCTTTCAGAACATATATCTTCTATTTTAGATCATACCTGTCACCATTCAGACAAGGAGAAGAATGCACTTCTGGATGGTATGAAGAGGTAAAGATTTATGATGTTAGTCTTCTTCCGTGCTTAGAGGCTATCTTCTATATTTTGATTGCTTACTGTCTAGCTGGCAAGTGGAAGAACACTTCTCATCTTTCTGTTGTGTTCTTGCTTGATGAATGATGGGCCCCAAGGCAAGAAAATAGAAAACAGGACACATCCCTTCTTCACCTGAGCAGGAGGATTTCCTGATTAGGCTCAAGATATTTTAGAGCTAAGTAAGAAAGAAAGTTACATCAATGCAAAGCTAGATGGAGTTGCTTACTACTTTAAAAGCTCTCTCGCATGATTTATTTCCCATGATTTGGAAGCACTGAATGCTTGCAAGTAAGAAGCTGAGTAGATGATATAAGATTGTTTGGTGCTCAAGCAGAGTCTTAAAGTTAATTTTGGCATTCATTTACTAAGGAGGGAGAAATAGTACTGAAAGTGAATAGTTCTTCTCAAGATGAAGTGGCTTGTTTACAGGTTCTACATTATAGCAAAATAATGTACGATTTAGAAATATTTCTTATTAGGCCAAGCTTAATAGCAATAATGCTGAATAATGGTAGTAGCCTTTATGAAGAAATGTATATATAAGACCTCACTGCAGCCTTAATACAAGCTTGGAATTGAAGTTGCTTTAATATTATTATGGAAGCTTTAATTTTCATTTAGCACAAAAACCTAGTCCTCAATTCTGGAATCAAGAGGGTGTTGGTTTGTTTTTTTTTTGGATCCAGAAAGTTGGGCTTTTTTGGCTTTGGTGGCTGTTGTACTATATCTGCAGTAGATTTCTTCTTAAACTCTTAATAATAGATTTTCCCCCCTGCAGCCTGAAATGTTTTTTCCAGCTTATGCCTCCCTAAAAAAATGTGTCACTCTAAAAAGTTGAATTTTACAATGTTTGTACATCTCCTTTTAAATTGTTTTGTTCTTTTAAATATTTTTGCATTTTTTTCTTTGTGCTTGTAACATTAATAAATTAATTAGCTTTAAAAAAGGGTGGGGGTTGTTATTGGCTGTCATTCTATATATGCCTGGACCAATGAGGCAGGTTGGTAAGAAGCTCACACACAATTTAGGTATGATCAGCCTTCAGTTTAATTGAGTGTTTTCATCACAGCCTTTCCATTCTTAAAATTTAGGTGAACACTCCAAAGAGATATGACTTTCCATAAGCTTCCCATCTGGTTTAACACCTGTAAGACTGCAGACATGGCTTTAGAGCAGGAAGTATTCACCAACTGGACAATGTTGTTCATTCCTGGACTTGACTTCATCGCTGAGTTGGCAGTGCAGCCTTCAACCTGTCTTCCTTGGAAGAGGAATCAGAGTCGGCAGAGGAATTGATGGTCACCATGGCAACTATGGATCTGTCCCAGTACAGCAAGGACCAAAGTGCACAGGAGGCTACCCATTAGAGCTGCTTTTAGTCTCAGGGTGGAGGACATTATCATCTGTTCCTTTTCTTGGCCAGATCATATTCTGATTGGTTTAGATTGACCGGTGCAAGAAATCTCTTTTGGGAGAATGGTTTACTTCAGTTAATTTTCGCCTACCAACCACAATTGGGACTGATGATTCCATTGCTAAACTCTGTGGTTGTTAAGCAAGACATCACATGACTGCACCATTTCATTTTTTGTGTGGTCTCCATAAATTCTGCTGTTGCTAAACAAGGCAATCAATAAATGAGTACTATTTGTAGTTGTTTGACCTCTCCTAGGCATCTAATGGAACTGTTGGGTTTTCAGAGGGGACTTTCCAGAGGTCTGCTGAAGCTTTAGCTGGGATTGTAACAGCCTTGAAGAAAATTGCATATGACCAGCTTTATGGGCTAGAGCTCTTCCACTTGTTCCTATCATCATTCGCATTGCCAAATATCACAGTTAAATCCAGTAAAATTCTGGACTCTTTCCAGTTTTAGTTAATCCTGCTTTTCCTTTTTATAGATGCTATGCAACAGGAAGGTTGAATTAATTCAGGAATGAAGAAAGTGGGATGTACAAAGGATATGCCATTTCTCTGATATCTGTGTTTGACATGGAGCCCAGTTATAGACAAATCAGGGCTAGTGGACAGTAGTCTTTGGTATAGAGGCATGTTCTACAGCACAGTTTAGAAATCAATAGTGTTGGCAAATTCTAGTATTTAAAGTTTGAATTTTATTCTAGAACACCATGCAAGAGCTGTATGGAGGTTGGACAGCATATAAATTTAATTATTACATGAACAAAAATCTGTAATCATAGCTGTCAGTTCTTTAGTTGGTATTCATATATATCAACTTTTTCCCAAGAATCTAGGATGTTGTAATGTATCAATGAACTATATGTGTGCATACAAGCAGTGTGGATGGAAATTTTGTCCATGTGCATATTTTTTTAAGTGCGTTCCAAGATTTTTTTGGTATTGTTATTTATAGAGGGAAGTGACAAATCACTGCTGTTTCAAGAAAGACACCTGTGTTTTGGTGACTTGCTTTTGGAATGAAGAGTGTGACACCCATTACAACCTGCAATTTCCACTTAGGCATCAGAGCATCCTCTCTATTAACCTTTCTGATTTTTTTTTGCTACGCATTTTCTGCTGCCTTCATTGGTGGCCTTGGTTATCTCTTTGATACACAAGAGTACTTGGAAGAGGAGTAAGATCATCTGATAAACTATCACGTGGGCAGCCAGATCAGAGGATTCATTTTCCTGGAATTCTTCAAAATCAGAGGATTCTTGTAACTGCTTCCATGTTACAGGAGCCAGTGGCTGCGGAGTTGGCCAATGAGCTCATCATATTCATCAATGATATGATTTAACAACTTATGCTAAAGGATTGTATGATGAAGTTTTCATAAAATACTATCAGTTTTGAACTAGAATGTCCGGTTTCATAAGCCAGACAAACAAATTACCTAAATGCTTATCATGATATGACACCCAAACATTTTCCTGGACATCATTCAGACTCATCATGCCTGCCTTGTAGAACTTTTCAGCTGGGTCTTAGAAGTAGTCCTTATTGCAAACTCTACAGAGATAATTAAAGGCTCCATTATATCTTGCCAAACATTTATATGGCCACCAAAATGTAGACTAATTTACGTACATGTCAGTATGTCACAATATTATTTACTATTTCTTCATTGACTTTCATACCAGTTTAATGCTGTACACTTGCTGATTTGATGACTGCTGAAATATTCTGTGGATTTGCTACTCTTCCGATATGGAAATTAAAGACAAACATCTGTAAATCCTGTTTCCAGAATTTTTATGATGTTGTATGCTGGGATAATTGTTATACATTGATTATTATACATCAGATCATTTCTCCTTCCTTTTTCCCATAGCTTCTCCTTAGTTGTAGAACTGATCTAAAAATTCATATGTGAGTTTACATTTATTTAAAGTCCTCCCCTACATGAAGGGCAATTCAGTTCAGATAAGCGGCCCTGGATATAATTAATATTTGAGTTGGCTTTTTTTAAAAACAGAAAGGCTAGGAGAATCTGCTGAGTGATCCAGAATATATGTTGTGTACAAAAAAAATGAATATTGTATTAGATTCTGAGTATGCCTTTTTCTTAATTTAGGATACACTGAATACTAGTAGTATGCTTTATGTGTTTAATGTTTGGAAATTTAATAACTAGAAATTATAATAAAGTTAAAATACATTATCTGAGCTAAATGTTTCAATTAATTCTGCCTCTAGTTCTCATTCTTTTCACGATTTTAAGTTTGCAAGCATTTTGGGAAAGAGGTTTTGTCAAACATTATTCTATATAAGGTTCTTACACACTGATTGTGGCGTCACTATTAAAAAGAAGCTGGTCTTGATCTTGAGAGAGTTCAAAGCATTAACAAAATAAAGTGTGGGATCAGGTGTGATGAATAATACGAGTTTGTGTTGAATCTTACATGGAATTGGCTTATGTGTAGATATTTAGCGATGCATGAATTGTTTCTGACATCAAACTGATTCTTCAGTAGATAAAGAGGACCTTGCTTCAGGCAAACGGCTGTGTGGTACTTATTTCTTTAAAAGTAGATTTAATTAAAGATTAATTGGAAACAAGTTTAACTATTAAAAATGGTACAGGCCTATGAATAATTGAAGAGATCTTGAAACCCTGCTTTTTAACTGCCCAGCGGGAACACACGTTTGCAAACTGGAATTGTATGGATCATGCATTAATTATTCTTCTACTCCATCATTTGTTTTTGTTTTTCTTGCCTGCTCTCATCTCACACGGAACAGCTGCTTTGGGATTTTTGTAGATGGGTTAATGATAGTAAAGTGGTGGGCATTCCCTTACCTTGCATTTTGGGGATATTTTTTCTCCTTCCCTTTCTCTGGCACAGTGCTGTTAATCTAGATGCCTGAGGATATTCAGAGTCCAGACCAGTTGACCCGAGAATTGTATCTTTTCAAAGAAAATGATGGTTTCTTTTTATTGAATTATGGCTGAGTGTATATCAATAATACTTCATGACTCAGACTGAAAAAGAATGGCAGCTGCAGCTGGAGCCCAAGGGAAAGAAATGAAACACATTAGAAATAGAACAGGTATCATAGGGATAAAACCTTGAGATTTCTCCAGTCTTCGGAATCAAGCTTGGGCAAGAGATTGAGATCATCCAGTAAATCCTGGGGCTACATGTAATACATCAAGATTTTCTTAATCTTTACACTTAACCAAGAGGAAAGATTAAAAGGTTTCCTGCCAACAAATTAGTTAATCTAGTGACAGTTTCTTGAGCCTTGTGCTCTCTGCCCGTTATTTCCCCGGCTGCTTCTTTCATAGCCGCCATTTCTGCCGCCGCCGCTAACACTGCCTGATTGTTTTGGGGGGGTTGATTGGGGGGCGGCGAGGAGGACCACCGTTCATCATGGACCTCTGCCAGCTTTCATGGCTTGTTGCTGCGGGCAAGTTGCTAGAGGGAAAACAGATGTTGGGGCTTTACCATCGCCCCTGGTGCCCTGGGCTGATGCTGCGACTGTCGCCATAGCCACCACCTGGCTATGACTGAAGCCAGGGTTGGTGGAGGAGCGGCAAAGAAGGACTATTAAGGAAGACTGCTGATGTTTACAATAGAGGGAGGAGACAAAAGTGGCCAAAGAAGGAGGTCTACCATCAACTCCTGGATTGCTGCTGGATGCCCTCCCTCTGCTGATATCAGAGGGGTTTATACCATCATTTCCCTGCAAACTGTCATCTGCCATCAGCTTTACCATCTGTCTGCTGATCTGCTGTCGACACGGTGCTCCTGGACTGTTGCCTGGGATCCCAATGTGGACTGCCAGGGTGATCTATGCTTGGGCCCGGGAAGAGACTGAGATATTCTTCTGGAACATTATGGACCCTAGGGAATGCCCCCCCTTCCCTAGGATGGCCCTTGATCTTTGCCCCGCCTGCGCTTGTTGAAGGACTTCTGGTCAAGAGAGTGAGACAGAGGCGGGGGGGGGGTTTAATCTACATTGGAATAAGGGTCCAAAGTCTAAT
>JANHFP010003163.1:52327-63186 GCA_032468135.1 Calamaria suluensis | reverse complement strand
CCATTAAAAAAGAAACAAACAAACGTGGACACTTGAGTTTTCATGGTTGTTCATTGCAAGGTGGGTGTCCCTGTCATTTGAAAATAATGTGCTGCTCCAGTTAGCAAGAGGCTATCAAAAATTTATCTCAAAACTTCACTGCATTTGGGAAGAGCAGAAATAAAAGCTGACTTTCACCTTCTTTCTTGCTCCCTCTTCTGACATGAAGACGCATTGGATGGGTTTGGTTTCTTAGCACATGTTCACTGCCAGAATAACTCCACTCCTCCTCTTGCTTCTCTACCTGCCAGTCTTACTCCGAATCCCTGTGATGTGCCCATCATGATTGCTGAATTATCAGTGCTTTTAATTTTCAATGAAACGGGCACATGAGAAAATAGTGGCAGAAGGCTGGGAGGATAGAGCTAAGCAAAGGCACGTTGAGATCTGGGCTACCATCAAGATATATCTTAATTTTCTTCAAAGACATGGAACTTTAAGCCAAAGTCTTGCTAACCATCTGATTTCAGTGGAGTAATCCACTTTAAGAACTGATATTGTGAAGTAATTGATTGCCAGCCTTAACTGATAACAAGTTTTCTCTTGAGTCCTTGAATTTTCACAACAGATATTAGCAGTAGGAGCAACAGGCCAGATCAACAAGATGTTGATCAACAGGACTATCTATCACATTCAGTTCTGATAACTGGCTTTTATGAGGTTACAATCAGGGATGGTTTCTATTTTTTTTACTACCAGTTCTGTGGGCGTGGCTTGTTTGGTGGGCGTGGCTTGGTGGTCATGTGACTTAGGGGGCATGGCCAACTTGTCGTCACTCACAGCAAGGTGGGGCGGCACTTTGTTCTGAGTGACCTCGAGTTGGCCATGCCCACTCAGTCACATGACTGATGTTGCAGAGACAGGGTGATTTCCTAAGCACCTCCCTCCCCCCTTGGGCTGGCAAAATAAAAGCCTGCCTGCCGAGCAGCCTGGATTGAAAAATGCACGGCTGGGGCAGAGGAATGTTTAACAAGCTCCAAACTGTTGCTGCAAGGCTGGGTTTTGTTTTGGGGTGGTTTTTATTTTTTTGCCAGCAGCCTCTCAGAGATGCACTATTTTTTAGCGAACAATCTCTGTACCACCGAATCTTACTGTACACCATTGTTGTGGCACTGCTTGTTGCTGCTGTGGTCATCGGGGCTGACCAAGCAAAGAACCGCACTGGCTCAGCTCAGGGTGACAGTATGGAGCAAGAGGGGAAGCCAAGGCACTCGCCCCGCAGTGGCCAAGTTTGGGTGCTCTTGCTTGGCATTCCCAGCATGTGCAATGAGGCAACAGGCATGTGACGTGTCCTTTCCTGGTCCCCTCTCAGTGCCAGGGCTTCGCCATCACCTCTTTTCCTCAGAGACATGGTGTCTGCCTCCCTTCACATGAGGTGCACATGTGTAACAGCCCTGGGACATCCGCCTGCCCTCCCACAGCACCGCCACTGCTACTGTCCCTCTCAGCTCCAGTGCAGCGGCTCTGTCTCTAGTGCAGCGGCTGTCTCCAGTGCAGTGGTGCTCCAGTGCAGCGGTGCTCCAATGCAGAGGCTCTGTCTCCCTGAAGGATTACCTGCACACCCACTGGCTGGGCTGGAAGTGGCTCATCTCCCATCACAGGATGGATGTGTGACCTGACCTCAGAAGGCAAGGTTGTGGGGGACCACCAGGAAGGTAGGCAAGCATGGCAGGGAAGGGAGTAGGCTGCTAGCTCCCTTCCCCATGGGCAGGAAGCCCCGACATATTGGCCTGCTTTCCTGGAAGTCCCTGTGGCAGGCCCACTTGCTTGCCTTCCTCCCCGCTTTGTTCAGGTGCTTACCTTCTGTAGCATCTGGTCCAGAGTCAGGAAGGCAAGCTGACTGGAGTTTTTGGTAGCTCCCAGCCAACTTCCACTGCTGGAAAGTGGAAGTTCTTTGCCGGCTGCTTTTTCTGCAGGCCGTTGCAAAGTACTGGTGGAAAAAGTTCTGCCGTCATCGCCATGTTCTTCACACATGCACTTCCCATTGGACTTGCAAGGCAATGGGATCTGCGTGTGTGAAGAATATGGTGAAAATGAACATGGTGGCTGGAGCGAGCAAACGGCGACTGGGGGACCGGATTGGGGGTGTGGCCAGTCAACCATAACTGTTGGCCAAATTTCTGCCAACAGTACACGGAACCAGTGCGAACTGGTAGGAACCCACCACTGGTTATAATTATATGAATATTCTTTCCAATTGCCCATGCCTATTGAACTAGGTGTCAAGAGATCACACCTGTATTATAACCTTGTCTAAGCATTTGGGAGAATTAATTGGATACTAAAAAAAGTCTTAGAATGATTGGTCCTTTTTTCTCCATTCTGATGGAACCAAATAGGTTTTTATAATAAAGTTTAGCCAAAGGAGTGCTGTAGTGGTGATGGGGATAAAACTAACCATGTAAACAAATTGGAATATTCTGCAGTGATAAGACTATCGTAGCTATCTCAAGGATTAGTGCAGCTCAAGAAAATGGTATTGATCAAAAGGAGGAAAAACAAACCCTGACACAACTCACAATTTGCAGCCACATAATTGAGGCAGTATCTCCATCCATTTATACTATCAGCATGGGAAATCAGGTTATTTAAGATTAATAGATTTTAAGGGTATTATTGGCAAGTTTTATTTCTGAGAGGAAATAAAAAATGCACAGAGAAACGGCAGCCTGTAGGATACAATGCAGTCAAAAAAAAAAGAGGATTTCTAGCATTTATTCCATATTAGATGTGAGAGAAGCATTGTTATAGAAGGATTGTAGTGGACTCTGAGATGATTCTACACAAAATGTTTCCTGGTGAGCAATTGTTTTATCTCCATCTCCCTTGTGTTGCTACTACTGCATATATTCACAAAAGCAAATTTGTAGAAATCTCCAACATGTTCAAAGGCTGAAACATTGATGTACATGCATTCACTTTTTCCCCCAGTTATTTTTATTAAATGTATATATATATATATATATTGGTTAATTGGGAGCTGTGACGTTCCCTCCCATAATTGGGCAACCATAATTGGGCAACCAAGTAACCCTACAATTACCATATATATATATATATATTGGTTAATTGTTTTCTGCTGATATTTTTAAAATTAAGGGAGGCCAGTCTAGTACACACACACACACACACACACACACAATCAGCAGAAAAACAATTAACCAACATATATATATATATGACATCACACATTACAATACAAACTGAAACGAAGGGGAAAGGGAGTGACAAAGCAAGCTAACAAAATACATCAAACAAATTTAACAAAAGTGACCTCCAACTTTCTTTTAGCACACAGATATAAACAATACAATCACTCTTTCTAACTTTAAGGAAATCACACCAATCCATACAATATCTTAAAATGTGCATATTAAATCCCAGTATCCATTAAATGTTCTTATTTTAATTTCATGTAGAACAAGGATATCAAAGTCAATTTCATTGAGGGCTGCATCAGCGTTGTGTTTGACCTTGGGGGGCTGGAGGGGGCATGGCCAGCTCAACATCTGGGGGTTGCCTGTGGTGGCCCGAGCACTCTGAGCTCCGTTTTCAGTTGTGACAGCCTCCTGTTACCCTCTGCCAGCGAAAATATAGCTGCAGAGGCACCATTGGCCGATCCTTGGCTATTTCCAGGACAGCCCTGGGGGCCACATCTTGTGGGAAGGATCAGGACCCTGGGCCTTGAGTTTGACACCCCTGATCTAGAAGACAGTAATATTTGTTGTTTTTGCTAGTTGCAAAGTCGTGTCCGAGCCATCGTGACCCCATGGACAATGTTCCTCCAGGCCTTCCTCTCCTCCACCATCCTCTGGAGTCCACCTAAGCTCACGCCTACTGCTTCAGTGACTCCCTCCAGCCACCTCGTTCTCTGACATCCCCTTCTTCTTTTTATTTATATACTTCTAAATTGAATCAGAATTACATGTAGAGGAAAAGGATTCAACTCTCTTTTATCATGGACTTGTCAAATCAACAGTTCTCACATATGATTTTATATGAATAAAATCATTGGTTTAATGGAGAACATAACATGCTTGCTTATTGTAAAAAGTTTGTTACTACAGAAGTATCTTTAATACTCAGATGATACAGTATAATAATGATATTTTAACACTGTTTTCATTAAAACAGATCAACTATGCAAATAGTGGATTGTATGAAAATTGATTCATTACTCTTATACCATTTTTCCCCAAAATAAGATATCCACTGATAATAATCCCAAAATAAGACATCCCCTGATAAACCCAATCTTTTTAAAGTGCTTATTTCAGGGTTCAAAAGATATAAGACAGGATCTTATTTCCGGGGAAACAAGGAAGTAAAATAATAAACTTCACTATTCAAAATCTTCCAAACAAGTTTATTTTAAACACACTGTAAATAGTGTGTTCTAATTTTCATACAGTACAAAGTTTTGTAGTTTCCATTTACTTTTCTTTTTTGAGCAATGGATATCTAATCAATAAATAATTGTAACCATATTCAATTTCTAATGTTCATTTCATAGCTTTTTTTTTCTTTTGTGTGGCCAATGAAACTGTTAACTATTTTAACTGATGAGTCTGTCTATTTTGTATAAAGAATGTGGTAATCTTTGTTTCAAAATAACACTTCCAAGTTATCAGAACTGGCATGTTGTAGTTCTGATTTATGATGTGTTCATGTCCATGTCTGAAATTAGCTGAAAATGACTTGAAGTGCTGGGAAGTGTTTAAGTCATTTTGTATTACTAGACATAATGGTAAACTTGATCTCAATTTTTCCATTTATTTCTGCCATTTCTTGGACTTTACAGTTTAGGAACTTAACTTATTCCCCCAGATTTTCCAAAACTCAAGACTGGCTTCTGGTTTTATGACCTTAGCATAGTTTCATTTGTTTGCATCAGGTTTTGGCTGTGATGTTGATTGTTTTCTTACATGGTTTCCTCTGGGTTTTCCCCAGTACGGAAAGGAGAAAACTTTTAATTGCAGTCTGCCGATTGGGCATACACGTTTTTTGGCTTATAGGCTTTAGCCTTTATGGATGTTGAAAGAAATAGTCTAAAATCTCATTGTGGCAGGAAGATGGGATATTTTGAAAATGGGTCATTTTGAGAGTTCTGTGATATCTACTAAGAGAAAAAGTCTCCTAAACCTTCACTGAACTGATGAAGATTTAATTAATTTCCAATTAGCATTAAAAAGGCTGGACTAAAGTATTACTTGGATAATATATATTTCATCTCTATTTTAGTTTTGATTGTTTGAGAGTAGTTCTTTTCTTTCTTTCCTTCTTTTTATTTGGTTGCAGAGAATTGTTTAGAGACAAAAAGTAAAACCTAATCTCTCTTGCCATATCTTGCCATATTTTGTTGCTTTACATAGTATTTCTCTGCCTGGTTCAGTTTACGTATTGCAACTAAGAAATAAGATATACTTTTTAAGGTAGCATTGTGGATTGATTAATGCAATGGCTTCTTTTCCTAAACCAAGAATACTTCTTTAATATCTCTTAATCTTGCAATTGTTCCAGTAAATTCATAGACATTTTATCATAGCCCACTTGGCCTTCATACATTGAATTAGAATTGGAAGAGGCTTGTAATTGTTATCTATTCTATCTGTTGCCCAATCCAGGAACTGAGAGCTAAACTATGCAACTTTTATTTGAAGGCCTGCAGATGAGTTAACACATCATTCTGTTATTTTTTTTTGTCCCTTTGTCCAACTGCTTCTACTATTAACAGCTTTCTGCCAATGTTCAAGCAAATTCATTAAAACTAGTTGAAACAGTAGTATCCTTTGCTTTCTTGTATGAGTTATAGCTGCTCAGGTATTGAAAGTAAAATTAACATGTACATCTCTTCTACATGCCTCTTCTTTGTTTTAATTTTACTTTTGTCTTTGGTTTTATTCTTTTCCCTTTCCAGCATCACTATTTTTTTTTAGGAATTCTCTTAATCAGTTTTTTTTTTGTCTTTTCTCCTGCCAAGCCAATAAGAACATTTCTACTTTTTTTATTCATGGACTTTACAGTTTAGTAGCATTGTGGAAGTCTTAAAATTCCCAAAGACATATCTTGGAACAGAGAGTTTGAATTGTTATAAAGCACCACTTGAGAAAGATGCTACAGCATATAATAAATTGTTTCACAAGCAGTTATTAGTTTGCTGATTTCTTTAGTGGATTATGGGAATAATTTCTTTATATTCTGATTAGAAGGCTGATTAAGTATGAGTTGCATGAAAATTTATTAGGTGAATGCACAACTGTTTGGAAAACCACAACTTAAGTGATATCTTATTAAACTGGAGCGATACAGCAAGTAATCCAAGAACTGGAGTGATATATCAAAGTTATAAGATTTCCTTTTGGGATATTTTCAACATTTTTATTAATTATTTAGATGAAGAGATAAAGATACAGTTTCAAATTTGTAGGCGGCACAGGTTAAAGAAGAAGGTAAAAATAATAGACAAATGTAGAAGGGGTTACTTTCTTTATCAGAAAGTAAAATAATATGGCCAGCTGCTGTTACCTGTCCTAGTAAAAGAAGATGATGGAATAATGGATTCCCACAACATGAATAAACATTGTGACATCAATTTTGGAAAAATGTTTACGAATAATAGTTATTCATAGAATTCTTAATTGGTCAGACCCACCTTGAGTATTATGTTCACTTTTATCAGTATCAGAGGAATTGGAAGAGATACCAAGAAGGGCACTGAGGATGATTGGGATTGGTTATTATAGCAATATTACATTTCTTCAGGTAGCTGAAAGTACGTCACACACAACGTCAAGACCCCATTTCAATTAGGCCAGGGTTCAGGACATGGGATAAAATTTACGGTAATTAAAAGCAATTTCCAATTGTTATAAAAAATGAATCACATGTAAATGAGGTGGTGATATCCTTTTTGCTGGGTTTATGCAGAGGTTGTACAAGCCATCTGTTTTTCTTAATGAACTTGCACTGCCAGGGGATTCCACCTAATGACATAAATTGCAGAATGTCTGCTGTGGCCTAGAGGTGGAGCTCTTGCCTCACAATCAAGAGGTTGTGAGTTTGATCCTAGGTAGAGGCCAGACGTAGGGTCTCCTGCTTGGGCAGGGGATTGGACTAGATGACCTGCAAGGTCCCTTCCAACTCTGTTACTCTGTTTATCTTTGTGAGCATTTATAGCTTAATTAATATTTGATATTGACATAAACTTGCCTTTCTTTCTATATACCACTCTTCAATATCCATTTCCTTTCTTAACGCAGTAGATTTACTTACACTATAAGTTGTTGTTTTTTAGCATTCTTTGAAAGTAAATTGAACTCTAGCTGACCGAAGTTTTGGCACAAGTACAAACTTTCAACTTTGTTTGGAAATACATTTAGATATATATGTCTTGGGCCAGACTTCTATCCACATGGTTCTTATCAACTCATGGGAGTCTTTTCTATCCCACTGACACAAATTTTCGATCACTTTTCCTGATTATTATGCATGCATTTAGAAGAAAGACAAGGAATGTGTCCACATGTAAAAACTATCTTAAATATTTTCAAATAATGTGTTGGTTTGTGAACGTAGTTCATAAGGAGATTACTGCTGCATGAGACCACAAAGCTATCTAATACAGCAAGTCTCTCCAACCTTGGCAACTTTAAACCTGGAAGAATTCAAATCCCAGAATTCCCCAGCCAGCTTTTCTTGTTTGTAATCAGCTTTGCTGGTTGGGGAATTTTGGGAGTTGAAGTCCGCCAGGCTTAAAGTTGCCAAGGTTGGAGAGCCTGTAATAAAGCATTTTCAGTCACTCAATGGTCAGCAGAAAGTATTTGAGTCACTGGCGGTTAAACAGCATATAAAATTAATTATTACTGTTATTGTGTTCACATGTACTGTCATCCAGATAGTTAGACTGGATTTGGAATTTTTGTTTAACTATACAGTTCTTCCCAAGAACCTGGAATAGACAGATGTTATGTACATAACAATGTGAAATCACATCTGCCAGTTCTCTAGCTGACATTGTCCCTCATATACATCAAGTTCTTCTCAAAAACTTAGAATGTGATAATGTTCCAGCATACTATATTTGTGGATCCAGTACCAGTCTTTTTTATAATTGACTGTAATTTTGACAATGCACAGATTTTCTGTTGTCCCAGGTTTTTTAATGTGACACTCAGGTGCTGATAACCAGTGTTGTTCCCCTGAGAGCTCCCTGGAGTGTCAATGGATGGGTTGACTCGTCTGTTTCTGCCGAGACCAGGCTGTCAAATTTTTGGCCACGCCAAAAGTTGGTCCTCTTCCTCTCTGGCCCAAACTTGATAGGTTTTGGTTAAAATACCCCACAATATTTTAACCCACTTGTTCTCAACTACTTCTTCAAAGTTATGTTCCCTCAAATTTTTCATTACTGGCACATGATACCCTGTTTTTCCCAAAATAAGACATCCCCTGATAATAAGCCTAATTGGCCTTGTGAGCGCATGGCAATAAGGCCAAGCACTTATTTTAGGGTTCAAAAAATATAAGAGAGGTCTTATTTTTTGGGAAACATGGTAATTTTTACAGATGTTCAAGTAAATCATTTGGGTGACTCGTGTGTTGTTTGTAATCAGCTTCAATCTTGCAGGAGCTGATTATATGATCTCCTGTTTCTATGTTTAGGTTTAACAGATGTTCTAACATTATATGTCTGCATTCACATAATCTATACCACATATGGTTTATAAACCTCTATCATATCATCCCTTACATTTGTTCCAAGATGAAAAGCCCCAAGTGCTGTGGCCTTTTCTTTTAGAAAAGAAGCTTCTATTCCCCCTAATCATGTTAGTTGCTTCATTGTATGAACAGTCTTTTTTTAATCCTTTCTAGCTCTGTACTACCTTCTTAAAATTCAGTTATTAGAAATTCATTACACAATACTTTGAATATGGTCTCCTTATAGTCTTGTACTAAAACATTGTTGGGACACACGCTGGCTCAGCGCGGTAAGGCAGCTGAGTTTGTTGATCGGAAGATCGGTAGTTCAGCGGTTCGAATCCCTAGTGCCATGAAACGGGGTGAGCTCCCGTTACTTCTCCCAGCTTCTGCCAACCTAGCAGTTTCGAAAGCACGTAAAAATGCAAGTAGAAAAAAATAGAGACCACCTTTGGTGGGAAGGGAACAGCGTTCCGTGCGCCTTTGGTGTTGAGTCATGCTGGCCATATGACCATGGAGACGTCTTCGGACAGCGCTGGCTCTTCAGCTTTGAAACGGAGATGAGCACTGCCCCTAGAGTCGGAAACGACTAGCATATATGTGCAAGGGAAACCTTTAACTTTATTTGTAGGTTTGATGGGAACAAACAAGTTGAGAATGAACAATACAAAAGACAGAATTGAAACCTAAGTAAGGAGAGTATTTGCAGCTCAAAGTTTGACATGCGGGGACCTTGGTGCTCTCTGAGCTTGCTTTTTTTCTTGCAGACATTTCTTTACCCAACTAGCTAACATCATCAGTGCTAGAATTGAAATCATCATTCTGAAATCGTCTGATGTGGTCGAGGGGAACCCAATTTCTGTCTAACTAAACTTTGTGCAGCTGGAGAACCTGGAAGCATTGTTGCGAGACTGGCTGGAAAATAGCAGGCTCCATTGAGCCTCGTGAGAAAGCTCTCAGGGGGGTCTATGGACCAGAACTGTCTTGTAGGGACAGTGAAGAAGGAGAGGTGCCTCATATGACAAAGAGGAATAGGCAAGTTCCTCAAAGGGTTGGAGGCAGCTCTCCGAACTGATGGTGGGGACTGCGGCCATTTAAAAGGACCACTTTGAAGCTGGGGCAACCGGAATAAGATTTTGTGCTGGAGCAGTGTTTGAATGGAGTACTGGTACAAGGTGAGTGATTGGCCAATTCACAGGTAAAAAGAAAACTTTTTTTAAAAAATGTAAAAGCTATCCCAGTGAGCGGCTAATTGGCACCTGGGAATCTCAATGGAAAGAGAAGAACAAACTTTGTGGAACTGAACCCTGAAAATGGGTCAGGTCAAAGCCCATTTTGCAAATGTCTTTAAAGAGTATCAATAAATATTTGTAGCTCAGGGTTAAAATAAGGAACCTTGGTGCTCTCTGAGCTTTGTTGTTTTCTGGAAGACATTTCATTACCCAAAGTAGGCAATATCATCAGTGCTAATAAAGAATAAGGTTTACTCTCAATTTATATTCTAGTGAGTTGCTCTATCAGTGTTGGTGTCAAAGCTTTCCAGTAAATCTTCCCTAAGAGTGAATTCTCCGAGACTGTCCAAATTCATTTTATTTATTAGGTAACAAAGAAACTGGCAAAACTTAATCCATGCTGCAAAGACTAAACCTAAAAGTTCCCCCGCGCACACAGAGATATATTTTCCTTTCCTCCAAAAGGAAACTCCACCCATTTTAGTCACATTCCCCAATCCTCAGGTTGTGCTGATGTCACCTCTCTATACAAGCACATCCTCGCTCAGTTAACTGTTTGCTACCTTTTTTGGCAGCTTAGATAACAATGCATACAGAAGTTTTCAAAGTTGACAGTTGGTGGGAGTGGCTTGAAGGGTCATTGGCTGGGGTCTTTATTGTTAGCTTGTTCCTTTGGCTGCGGTATCATTGACTTCTTGATTCTTGGTCTGATGTTAATCTTGCAGTTAATCCATGCTCACCTGGATGTTGATTGCTGGTGGGGAGGTGTTTTGGTCTTTTTTTAGTTTTTTAGTTTAGTTTTATTTAAATTTATATGCAGCCATATTAAAACAAGAAACAATACCACATATATTATTTAAAATTTAAAATCAAATATTTCAAAGGCTGATCAAT